>CAJHQP010010855.1:0-17112 GCA_905132765.1 Moricandia arvensis
CACCTTATTCGCCATGTTTATGCTTTTCTCACGAGCAAAATAGTCCACCTTCTTGTGTCTAACCTTCCCACAAACCAGCAGCACATCTGATGTTGCTTCTTGTTTGACCTGGCATAGTTGATGATGCACCGTCAGTCTCCTGCCTTGTACCAGATGCACAACCACGCTTCAGAACCTCATGTCTGATCTTCATGTTGTTGCACTGATGTACTACCTTTGGTTTATTACTCACAGTTACACTCTGTAGAACTTCCTGCTGCATGCCTTGTCGTACGTCCCGACGTACTTCCTTACAACCTTTTTTGGCTCCATCTTTTGATGTGCTTCCTCGCACAAAGTGTGACAACCCTTCTTTTGTACCTCTTAGTACTCTCAGCTCCTCGATATCCCAGTCCCCAATTCACCTTGGCTGGTTATCCCATCGAGAGTATTTTATCCAAGTCTTTGGTTCCACTATTGAGCATCCTGGCCCGCTTGTGATTCTCAGCCAAATCACGTTTCAGCATCCTGGCTCTCTCTTGTTCACCAATAGCAACTTCCCTCAGGTTGCTAACTTTCTGCTCAAGAGACTCATTCTTCTCTTTTAAACACGCAAGTTCTTTGACCACTTCTTCAACCAGTTCACTTTGCTTCTAAGACACATCCTCCAGTTTCAGATATTGATCCTTGAGCTTCAACCACTTGTTAAGCAATACGTGATACTCCCCTTCATATGTATCAAAATCTGAATCCGAGGACTCACTGAATTCCTCCTTGCGTACACCAAATGCAACAAGATTCTTTATCACCTTTCCATCTTCTTCAGATTATGAATCATCAGACGCCTGCAATGTAATTTTTCTTCCCTTCTTTGAGTTTGGACATTCACGCTGTGTGTTTCCAATACATTTACACTCAGAAAACTTAAATTCTCTTTGTTGTGCTACATGACAGTCAACCCTTATATGATCAACAATTCACATTTCTTGAGACCTTTTCTTCTTATGCCATTTCCACGATCACCTCCTGGACGACCATACTAATTTCTTCCACCAAAATTTCTAACCAGAATACCCACGGCATCTTCAAGCTTTTGAAATTTATCAACATCCTTGTCAGCTACAAGCGCTATACTCCTTGTTGCACCACCTGAAGTAGATATCGAGCTACTGTCTGTCGCCATCTCCTCTGCCTTCTGCATACCCACAAGTTTGCCAAACTTGAGCTCATCCGTGTTTGTAGTTATCTGCAAGACCGCCTTGTGAGCTGCAAACTTAGTTGGAAGACAGTGTAGTAACTTCTTCACCATCTTCTTCTCCTTGTACTTTTTTCCAAGTATGAATGCTTCATGCGCCATAGCACTGAGTTTGGCACTGAAGCTTGCCACAAAATCATTGTCAGACCACCTGAGATTCTTAAATTGCGACCCAATATGATCCAGGCGTGTCCTCTTGACACTCTCATCTCCTTCAAACGAGTTCATGAGGATCTCCCACGCCTCTTTAGATGAAGTACTCATCCGAATCAGTTGAAATTGTTCTGCTTCAACAGCTCCAATAATCACCGACAACGCTTTTGCATGAAATTTTGATGCATTGCGCTCTGTCTCTGACCAATCCTCTTATAGATTGGGCTTCTTTTCATCTCATGTGGCTATGGTAGGCTCCTCCCCACCAACCTCCACAGCTGTCCACACATCTTCATTGATTCTTCGAATCATCTGCTTCATGCGAACCTTCCAATGACCATACTTGTCCACGTTCAACATGATTGTCATCTGCACAGAAACAATTGTGTCCATCTTCACCTTCAGGATCACACCAGTAACTTAGGTGACCCGCTCTGATACCAATTGTAAGTGCAAAGATGACATCACAATTAAGTAATGCAGAAGATAAATCAGAGAGATAACTCACATAAGCAAACACCAATGATTTATTAGAATCTTCTTTAAACAATCTTTACAAGACTTTGTTTATTCAGTTTTACACGTCTAGTGTTAACACCCTAATACACACTACTGAAAGATTCCTAAGCTACCCGTTTATGTCTCTCTTCCGTTAAGTACTTCAGCCACTGCTTCAGTACGACTCAGAACACTTCTAAGAGCTTCTCTCTCTCTCTATAAGATCATCTTATGTGTCTCTCTCTCTCTACAGACGACCCCATAGCTATTTTATATATTCTCCACGTTCCCGAAACCCTAGTCTCCAAGGCAACATGCATATGGACATCTTCCATAACAATAAGTACAACTTTTCTTTTCTTAGAATGCACTTATTTCTCTTTACTTAAGTCATAAACTTGCTCCTCAAATTTATTTTTTTTTCCTTATCTCGAAGATACACCCTTGCTCTTCAAGTCTACACAACTCCAGCTCAATATCTTGACTCCACATGGTTTTCACCACTCAACACGACGTTTGCTTCAGCAACTACGTCAGCGACTACTTCAAGATAGACATCTTACATCTTCAGTTTCTTAGGCCATAGAACTACATTGACTTATATGATAAATATTCAAACCTTTTTGAAAAAAAAAAATTATTGCAATTGATGTACTCTCACGTCACGACTTGAACTGCAAAGATGCATTGCTTCTTTGCATTGTGAGAATAGTTTCCCGGTCACATGTCTGATTCTCGTGACCTCACAACTTGTTCTTTGACGGTAGTAATTGAGCAAAGAGTTGCCTTGGACTGACGGTTTGGTGACGAGGCGAAGCATCTCCTTGAATCGAATCTTAGGGGTAAATTTGTTGATTTGCATGTTGTTGACATAACTAAAGGTTCCGACGTTGGAATTGAAATTGTGTTTTTGGGTTTAGAATCTAAATGAAACTTTTGTCTTAATGGCCCGTTTAACATTTTCACGGATTTGGGTTGTGGACAAAAAAAAATCCCATTAATTTTTATCTTTAATTAAAAAATTTACTAAATTGTTTCTTTATTTTTAACATGGAGTTATGAGTCTAATTTTAATAAAAATACATTAGAATAGATCTAAAAAAATTTTGTCACAAAAATAAACTTCAAAGAGAAAAATGATCAAAATAGATTTTATTAAGATGTGTAAATATACATTTATACCTCTTAAGTTAAATAATTTAGACTTAGATTTAGAGTTATGGGGTGAGACTTTAGAGGTGAAGTTTAATTTTTTTTAAAAAGAAATAATAAAATTTTCAAAATAAAAAAAGTTTATTTCTATCATTTTTAAGACTATTTTGATAAAAATAAATAAAAAAAAATTATTTGGGAGATTTTTTTCAGTTTTAATCTAATTTTTATATAAATAATATATACATGGGGGTCGGGGTCTCCGGACGATCGCACCATTTATTCCTACGAAGCCGGCTCTGGTTAATACCATAGTGGTTGCATCATTACATTGAAGGAGTTACACATAAAGAAGAACATGGAAGCTATGATCTTAACATGTTTACCAATAAAAAACAAGCACTTGGGTTTTGTAAGTGGAAAATCTTAAGAAGACTAGCTTCTTTGCCTTGAGCTGACTTTTCGACTAGTAACAGAACCGAGGACGAGATCACGTCTGAGTAGTCGATTGCTGTTTGCTGCTGTCAGTATCATCAGACCGAGGAAAACCAAAACCGAGATAGATGAGAAGATAAGCATCATTCCAGCAGCGACCTGTTCTTTCACTTCCTTTGCATACTGAACTGAGTTTAAAGCAAGAAAGGTGATTGGAAACGAGTAAGCCCACCATGCAACATTGAATCTTTTCATTGACTTCTTGAAAAGATTTGGCCTACAAACCTGAAAATGTTAATAAAAAAAGGTAAATGTCTTATGGCATACGATGCCGTTTTTGTTTTCTTGTGTATAGTAAACTTACTAGGGACATGAAGTTAAAGAGCGAAAGAAAGAATAACATTTTTGCTAGAGGATCAAAGGTTCCACAAATAGAGTTCCAAGCTAAACTTCCCATGGCTGGTGCACCAAAGAACAAGAAGAAGACTGGCCTCAGCTTTGTTGGGAAGTTGTTACCGCCCGGTAAGCGTTGATAAAGTGTGACAAAGATAACCAAATAGTGAACCATCCCTAGCGAGAACATGCATAGAGCACACTCTCTCCAACCCATCTCGGCTGCTCCCCTTGCGGCCACTAGGTTTGCGATTACAGATACTTGGCTTGCCGGGTTTGCCATCATCGAGAAAAACCTTCTCTCTGTGGTGAGCCACTGGCCATAAAGCTTTGTGTCGAGGGCCAAGACCGGAGCCACAAACACCGAGAATGATGTCTGATACAAAAGGCCTTGTGGTTCCATCATGGGAGCTGATTGAAGCAAGAGAAGCCATGAGATGGATGGAGCGTAAAGATAGTTCACTCCAATATAATGCGAGAACTCTTCCTTCACCATGTCAAAGAAGAAGAAACACTTCAACGCATACAAAAGACAGAGTGATACTTGTGTTGCAAGTGCAAGGTACCACAGGAGATGGAACGCCATAGACGGGAGATTGCTATGCAAATGAGACATGCTCAGTGAATCAGGTGCAATCATTGTCTTCCATAGAAGAGCTTGGCTGCAGAGGGAGAGGCTTATTCTGAAGTAGCCCGCATGGAGACCACTCAAAACAGACATCAGAACAATGGGTTTGGCAACATTGAGGTCAGTGTTTCTCTCTTTACTGCTCGATACCGAGCCATCAATTTTGATATGAACTTCCAAGCTTTCCATCTCAGTATATGATGGAACAGAGGTAATGGCTTGTTTTGGGTTTGTGTTGTTATAACATTATCATAGAGTTCATATTATATAGGCAGAGCCGCAGAGACGCTAATGGAGATTAATTAGTACAAAACACACGTGATTTAGGAGGAGTTAGTTAGTGTTAGACAAGGATGTTTACTTCAAAGATAATGGAATCTCATAAGGATAGCAATTTTGATAGTAACTCTTGGTGAGTTAAGTAACTTGTATAGTTACATCCCAACATTTCTTGTTTAAGCTTCATGAATAGATATAATACTCACTTTTACAGAATAATCTTATATATATATTTTCCTGCTTTACCTAACTGGTACCATTATAATTGAACAAGATTATTAGGTTTCTTATCACACAGGATGTTACCACTAGCTCAAAACTGATGCCAGCGACCCACTAAATCTATAACTCTATCTAGCTTTGTATAACATGTATTGAAATGCAGATAAACAGTTATATATTGTTGTGAAAAATGATAAGCTTTTGAGGTCTAGTACAGAGTCAGATGCAATCATCTATCGGTCAAGGTCAGGAGCCAATGCCTAAGCGACGAATAGCACACACGTTTTGTGAGCCATTTACAGCATGTGTTATGTCAAATCAATATAAATGTATTCTGTGTTATTGATCTTTATCGATTACATATGATATATATATGCACAGACAGCACCTTGAGTGTAAGATATTAACTCTATCAAGTATCATATCTAAGCTTACCATATCAAAAGAATGCTTAGAGTTATTGCCAAGTAAATATATTCACAAATATACTCTAGAATATTCCAATACTCCCCCTCAAGGTGTAGCATAAAAATTCCGAATTTCGATCTTGCCAAGTACATAGTTGATTTGTTGTCGTCCCACTCCGAGAGAGTTTGTTAGAATGTCGTCTATCTGGACAGTGGTCTTCACGTGTTGAGTCACAATGATTCCAGCTTGTACAACATCACGAATGAAGTGACAATCAACTTCTATATGTTTCATCCTTTGATGGAAACTAGATTTTAAACAATGTGTAGAGCCGCTTAGTTGTCTGATAGGTCCCTTGCCAGGAGATCTCAATGTTGATCGATAGTAAATAGAACACAAGTTGTTTTGGGTAGAAAAGTCTACCTCTTTTTGTCTTTTCCATTTCTTTAAATAGAGGTTACAAGAAGCAAATAACAGAATCAAACAACGTGAAAGGAAAGTGGAGTCATAGACTCCTACATTGCAGGAACAAGGGAAAAGTGGAGAACTAAGTGCTTTGACTTATTCTCTTATTGAAACTCAAATAACTTACGGAAACGTCTAATTGTGCTGATATTTCCTGTTGGGCTTATGTGGCCTTGATGTCCTTGTTTGTGCCAGCCCAACATCGATATCTTGTATCCTATCATCACTCCCCTCCTCAAAAAGAACCTTGTCCTCAAGGTTCACTTTAAACAGTGGAAAACTGGTGGTGAACTGATCTTGCTCCTCCCAAGTCGCCTCTTCAACAGGTAAGTCTGTCCACTGGACCAGTAGCTCGACGAGTGTCTCTTCACCTTTGCGGATCTTTCGTTTCTTCAATATCTTGCACGGAATGAGGCGTAGTGTACCTGACTCCTTCAATGGTGGAAGCTGAACTGAGACAGGATCACCGTCTCCGACTCTCTTCTTCAGTAGGGAAACGTGAAAAACAGGGTGAATGCGTGCGGTGGAAGGTAGAGAAAGTTTGTAGGCAACCTTGCCTAATCGCGACTCGATTTGAAAAGGGCCATAGTAACGGTTAGACAACTTCTGTGAGGAACGGCGGATGACTGTCATCTGGCGGTAAGGTTGAAGGCGTAAGTAGACCCAATCACCAACGTTGTACTCCACATCTCTTCTATTGGTATCTGCTTGCTGTTTCATGCGATTGTTTGATGTCTCCAGGTGGTGTTTAAGTTCGTTGAGCAGCTCGTCTCTGTTCTGCAATTGCTCATCGAGTTCACCGACAAGTGTAGAACCAATTTCATACCTTGGGATTGCCGGAGGTGTGCGACCGTAGAGAGCCTGAAAAGGTGTTGTGTTGGTGCTGGAATGGAACGTAGTGTTGTACCAGTACTGAGCCCAAGGAAGAAATGAACTCCATTGCTTCGGTCGTTGTTGGACAAAGCATCGAAGAAACTGCTCGATGCATCTGTTGACAACCTCTGTTTGTCCGTCGGTTTGAGGGTGGTAAGCCGTAGACATGCGTAGGGTTGTTCCGGAGAGGCGCCATAGCTCTTTCCAGAAGTGGCTGAGAAAAATTGGGTCGCGGTCGCTAAGGATTGAACGAGGCAGACCATGGAGTTTGACTACTGTCTCGACGAATTTTGTGGCGACAGTGGAGGCTGTATATGGGTGAGACAAAGCGATAAGGTGAGAAAATTTGGTGAGGCGATCGACAATTACCAAGATAGAGGAGAAATCACCGGACCGAGGTAGCCCATCGACAAAATCCATGGAGATATCCTCCCATACCTGTTCGGGAATAGGTAAGGGCTGAAGGAGACCTGCCGGGGACATGGTTTGGGACTTAGCGCGTTGGCAGGTATCACAGCGGGAGATGTAGTCAGCCACGGATCTGTGCATCGAGGGCCAGTAAAAGTGGTGTGACAAGCGTTTGAAAGTACGAAGCACCCCTGAGTGGCCTCCCAAAGCGGTGTCGTAGTGCTCATGAAGCAGTTGCTGAACCAGAGGGGACGAGGGTGGTATCACCACGCGGTTGTTGTAGCAGACTAGGCCGTCACGCCATGAATAGGGTCGTCCTGGGTTTGTCGTAGCAGTAGCTCCAATGCGTTGAAGATAGGGGTCTGATGTAGCCTGACTTCGCAGGTCAGACCACAAGGAGGACTGAGGAACAGAGATTGTTGCTAGGAGAGGACTCTCAGGGACTCGAGAGAGGGCATCAGCTGCTGAGTTTGCCTTTCCTGGTTTGTAAACGATCTCATAATCATACCCCACGAGCTTGGCCATCCATTTTTGTTGTTCCGGAGTGAGGATTCGTTGCTCCAACATGTACCGCAGGCTGCGTTGGTCGGTTTGAATGGTGAACTTGCGGCCAAGGAGATAAGGGCGCCACGTGCGAATTGCTATGATGATAGCGAGCATCTCGCGAGCATAAGTGGACCATGCCTTCTTCAGTATCCCAAGAGACCGGCTCATGAAAGCGATTGGTTGACCTTGCTGAGACAAGACAGCACCGATGCCATCACCCGAAGCGTCTGTTTCGATGACAAAGGGTTTAGAGAAGTCGGGCAATGCGAGGGTAGGTGTGGTTGTCATCGCGGTTTTGAGGTCGTTGAAGGCTTGATCTGCAGCACCATCCCAAGTAAACTTTCCCTTGCGTAAGAGGTTGGTGAGAGGTTTTGCGATCAACCCATAACTGCGGACAAATTTTCGATAGTATCCAGTGAGGCCGAGGAAGCCACGAAGCTCGGTGACGTTTGTGGGGACCGGCCAGGCTGTCATGGCACTTACTTTGGACTGATCGACGGTAACGCCAGTGTTGGAGATGATGTGTCCCAAGTACTCAAGCTCTCGCTTACCAAACTCGCACTTTTTGAACTTCACAAAGAGGTGGTTTTGTTGTATCGTTTTGAAGACTTGGTGGACGTGTTGGAGGTGGAGCTCCCAAGAAGGGCTGTAGATGAGGATGTCGTCGAAGAAGACGAGTACGAATTTCCGCATAAATGGCCTGAAGATATCGTTCATGAGAGCTTGGAACGTTGATGGCGCGTTACAGAGACCAAACGGCATGACTAGGTACTCGAAATGGCCGTGATGTGTCCGAAAGGCGGTTTTGTGAACGTCAGCAGGGTGCATGCGGACCTGATGAAAACCAGCGGTAAGGTCGAGTTTAGTGAAGAATGCAGAGCCGTGCAATTCGTCGAGCATATCTTCCACGGTTGGAATCGGAAAGCGGTCTTTGATGGTGGCGGAGTTGAGAGCCCTGTAGTCGGTGCAGAAACGCCACGATCCGTCTTTCTTCTTCACCAGCAGGACCGGAGATGAGAAAGGGCTTGAGCTTGTCTGTATGATTCCGGCACTGAGCATGTCGGACACTTGTTTCTCGATCTCGTCCTTCTGAAAGTAAGCATATCGGTAAGGGCGGACATTGATTGGATTCGTACCTTCCTTAAGCGTGATATGGTGTTCGATCGCGCGTTGTGGAGGAAGACCAGTCGGTTCGTGAAAAATCCCATTGAATTCAGTGAGAAGGAGGCGGATGTCGTCGTTCAACTCTTTCAGTTCCGGTGAAGCCTCTGCAGAACAAATCGCGAGTAAGAAATTACCCTGTCGGAATTCCTTCACGATGTCTGCTTTCGAAGTGGGCTGAATTTTGGATTTAGTAAGCCCGGTAAGGACATGTGCGCGGCCTCCCCAATCGAATTGAAGCGTTTGGGCCTTCCAATCAGTGAGTACTGGGCCGAGACTTTGTAACCAGTGGATGCCTAATACCAAGTCGAGGCCCACCAAAGGGAGGGCGTACAATGTGATCTGGAAATGGGCTCCATTGATCTGAACATTAACGTCGTTAAATTGTCGCCGGCACTGTAATGGCTCACCGTTGGCTACCCGGATGGTGAAAGCTTTTGTCGGCGTCTCGCGTAATCGGAGGGCATGTGCTACCTTCTCGCTGATGAAGTTGTGGGTGGAGCCACTATCGACAAGTGCGTGGAGGCTCTGGCGGTTGATCTCAGCGTGGAGACGCATCGTTGTGGGTGAGTCCCAACCGGTAAGGGCATTAAGGATGATTTCGGGTGTATCGTCTTCCTCGTCGATTTCGTCTTCCTCGTCGTCGTCTGTGATGCTCTCCATGATGAAGAGTTGCGGCTTGACGCACTTATGTCCCGGCGCGTATTTGTCGTCACAGCTAAAGCAGAGACCAAGACTACGCTTCCTTTTCATTTCCTCCCATGTGAGTTTTTTCGGCGTCGGGGCCGGCTGTTGTTGTTGTGGCGTTTGGATCGGGGTCTTGGATGGGGAATTGTAGTTGCTCGAGTAGTTGCGGTGAGGAAAGCTCTTTTTTTGTTTTTGTAGTTGGTCATCTTTCATTCTAGCGAGGTTGATGACTTCCTGTAATGTCTGTGGCTGAAACATCCGCACGTCGTCGGCGATGATGGAGTGTAACCCTCCCAGAAAGGTTCCCACCAGTGCCTCTTCGGACCAGTTTGAGACTTTGTTGCGTAGGCGCTCGAAAGCTCGCTGGTACTCTCGAAACGTGCCGGTTTGCCTGATTTTTGATAGCTCCTCATGAAAATTTGCACTTCGAGTAGGACCAAACCGAGTCCATAATTCCCTCTCAAACGTTTCCCATGTAATCAGATGCAGGTCGATTCCGAGAGATTTGACTGTTGCCTGCCACCACTCATTTGCTTCCTCCGTGAGGTGGTAAGAGGCAAAGCTGACACGTTGGTTACCGGTGATATCGTGGTATGAAAAGTATTGGATGGATTTTGTGAGCCATTCCGCCGGATCGCCGTCGCTGAACCTGGGAAGTTCGAGTTTCAAGTTCCGTCGCGGGTTGGGTGTTAACGCAAAAGGGTTGACGTCGTCCCTTCGTGGGCGTGGTTCCTCATCGCGGCGTAGAGGGATTCCTTGCGATGCACTGGACCCTGTTTCGCGATTGCCAAGGAACAACTCCCTCATCTCTTTGAGTGAGCCGGCAATGGTACGATGGATTGAGTCTTCGAATCCCCGGAATCTGTCGTCAATACCAGTCGTCAGTTTCTGGAGTTCGTCTTGGACCATTCCCATGCTTGATTCGAGATCGTCTAGACGTTCGCGGTTGTTGGCCATGGTCTCTTTCCGAAGAATTTGAGCCACAGCCTGAGTTTTTTTAGAGTTTTTGGTGGTACGAGGCGGAATTGTGGTAAAAGGGGGATGAACAAAAGGAAGAGATGTTGATCGTTGATTCTAAGGAATATCCGTCAACAAAAAAATATAACGAGCTCTGATACCACTGATAGGTCCCTTGCCAGGAGATCTCAATGTTGATCGATAGTAAATAGAACACAAGTTGTTTTGGGTAGAAAAGTCTACCTCTTTTTGTCTTTTCCATTTCTTTAAATAGAGGTTACAAGAAACAGAATCAAACAACGTGAAAGGAAAGTGGAGTCATAGACTCCTACATTGCAGGAACAAGGGAAAAGTGGAGAACTAAGTGCTTTGACTTATTCTCTTATTGAAACTCAAATAACTTACGGAAACGTCTAATTGTGCTGATATTTCCTGTTGGGCTTATGTGGCCTTGATGTCCTTCTTTGTGCCAGCCCAACATCGATATCTTGTATCCTATCATTGTCGAAGTAGTATGTTATTGGAACATATTGGTGAATGTCAGAGTAGAGAGGAGCTCATTTGTCCATTTTAGTTCTTGATAAGTGTATGCCATCAAACGGTACTCCGCTTCAGCTGAAGTCCGAGCAACAATGTGTTGTTTTTTCGTCTTCCATGAGACAACAGAGCTACCAAACATGATAATATAACCAAACAAAGAGTGCCTAGTTAGAGGACAAGCTGCCCAGTCTGTGTCGCACATGGGCGGAAGCTTGAGATCATTATTGGAGCTTAGAAAAATGCCTTCTCCTAGAGCTCCTTTCAGGTATCGTACGAACCGTAAGGCTGCATCTATGTGCTTCTGTCGTGGATGTTACTGTAAGATAAATCAGGACGTGTTACTGTAAGATAAACCAGACGACCAACCAAGCGCCTGAAAGTTTTTGGTTCTAGAAATTTAGAAAACGTGTAGGTATTTACAAAGTTTTGTTTGGTTTCAACCGATTATTTCAATTTTTGGTCCGGTTCGGTAGCAAAGTTTGAAACTAACTAATATTATAAAAATATGGGGTCCAATTCGGTTCTGGTTTAATTTTGTTTTTCGATTACATTTGGATTTATAGGCAAAAATATCGGATAATTTAGGTTTTTCAGTTTCAATATAGGGTAATTAGGCTGTTCGAATAGAAATACAGGATCATTCAAATAGTTTTTATTTCTTTTGATTAAAAATATAATGGTTTTTTGGTTTTATGGGTAATTGAATTTATAGTTTTGGGATATTTGGTTATTTAAAATTAAATAATTAATATTTGTAGGTATATATTTATATTTTAAATTTTTGGATACCTATTAAATTTTTAGTTTGGCTCCTGTTTTTGGTTCCAAAGATACATGATCCGCTCGGTTATTAATGAAAATTTGGTTTAATTTTGGTTTATGTTTTTCGGTCTGATACGGTTTAGTTCTTCAGTTCCGGATAAATGTTTTCTATACACTATCTTATATAAAAATTCATATCAAAAATGTATTCAATTCCAAAACATAAACATGCACTTTCCAAACAACGTCTAGTTGTACATACAAAAGTACTACTAGCTTTCACTTTGTTTAATTTAGAGGTTACGAGAATGTCTACGCTATCAAGAATGTGAGTTCCTTTTTAAATATTTCTGAATACAGGATTTTAATATTGCTTTAAATGTTTTTTATATGCATATTTATTAGCTGAACTTGGCAATTTCATTTTAAATTCACCGAAACTGTAAACTAATCGGGTTTGAAATTTTATCATATAATAATAATAATAATAATAATAATAATAATAATAAAAATTTATAAGCTCGATCGATTAGATTTGATGCTGTATGTTTCTTTTTGTCAGCAACTCACTACGACATTAAGGTGTGGGGTTTGTGTTGGAAACTCTTTGTGTAAACGCTTCAATCAACGGTTTAAGGCTTAGTTCACCCTAATAAAAAAAGTAAATAAGCATATATTTATATAGTGATGATTTACAATAGTCAAAAATAAATGGTGGCAGATATCTGGATAAATGAGTCATGGAGCACATATGTTGTGTCTCTCACCAGTAATTCTTGATGATATATCAGTGAATAAATTGTCGATAGATGTTCGAATAAATGCAAAGTTCCTTGAAAACATAAAGAAGATATTTTGAATTATTAAACATTGAAATTTCTATACTATTAAAATAGGCTTATACTTATAATTTATTTAAAACTCTATACCACTGAAGTTATTAATGAATATATTTTTAAATATCAACTTTTTCCAAATTAGTGAAGTAATAATTACTTCTAACTCTATGTTTTTCATTTCTTTTCCAAACCTAATAAAATATTTTTTAATTGAATTCACTACAAATTAGTATAAAATTTTTAACTTACTTATTTCACATCAATATTATAAACATTAACGCATATTAATAATATACACAAAATACTTATGTAATAATATAAGTTATGTTTTTCTCATTCCCCTCATCCCACCCACGGTACTTTTCTTTTTCTTAGACAAACTCTTCTTCTTCACCAATATAAATATATTACATACACCACTATAATTATTTACCATATTTAATGCAAAATATCCACTTATATTGTTTATTTATATTTTCTTGAGAATTATTGTTAAATGTTTGTATATTCTTGACAAACATTATTTCTATTCTTAACAAACTATTATTTTTGAACACACATAATTTTTAAAATAATTCTCCCTTATTAAAAACTGTATTGATTACTGATCATTTCGTTTTTGAGAGGAAAATATAAATACTTCTTATATTTTACTTTATCTATATATATAAAGAAGAAGTTCCCTCACTTCTTAAGCATCCACGTAAGAAAATAGAGTCCTAAGAACCCGCCACGTGTCTTTATAGTAGTGAATTTTACTTCTTTTTTTTATGGGCTTATATTGGCCTATTTTTTTAAATTCAGAATGTTGATTGTCCAACCTGGTAGAGAGATACAGTCATCTTCACGAGAGGCGTTTTAGGAAATTAGGGTTCCATTGTCTTCTTCGATCTGTCACGGTCCTAACCATCAATGGAGATTCAACATGTTGAGTGAGACGAATCGTCGTGGGGAGACTATATGTCATGTCTCGGTTTCTGTCGTTTCGTCTTATTTGAATGAATCTTCAGAGACGTTACAGGTTGCCTTGATTCAATGCCTTTAAGAATCTTCTTAACTCCATCGATGCCCATCAAGCACGACGTCCTCATTCAATGATACTAATCCCTGTAAGAGGCGGTGTTTCTCCACTTATAAATAGGTAATACTTCATCCCTTGAATATATCCTCACAGTTCGCGATAATCCCAAAAACTAATTTGCAGTATTATGGCTAATTCATATGTTCTTCGTGGTGATTTGAAGGCCAGCCGCTGTTCTCCCACTGTTGACGATGAATCAAGGACTATCTACTGATGGAGGAAGAGTTTGTAGTGAACCAAGAGGTGTTCAAAAGGAAAAGCCGAGGAAGATAAATCTAAGGTCTATGATATCCGTCGTACACCAATGAGCGTTGGTAACTCGAGGAGTTGGTTGATGAGAATCATGCAATTGCGTCGTCTTCTGGTTGGCCTGAGTATTACGTTTGGTTACTGTCTTTGTCGATAAATATCAGCTGGAGCCTAGATGCTTGATCTTGATGCACAATAAGGTATGTTTATTTGGGTTTTAATGACTAGATCTTTGTTGTGATTGTGTATGTCTTACAATGGGTTTTGTGCTAGGTTTTACCTGCTGTTTGGATTTTACAAGATGAGGTGGTTCCGATAGTATATGTGATGGAAGTTGAGAAGGCTCCTTTGGATTCTTATGCTGACATTGGAGGTTTAGAAGCTCAGATTCAGGAGATTAAGGAAGCTGTTGAGTTGCATCTAACTCATCATGAGTTATATGTAGATATTGGTTTTAAGCCACCCAAGAGTGTGATTTTGTATGGTGAGCCAGGAACTGGGAAGACACTACTTGCTAAGGTTTGCCTTCCTACCTATTGATATCACAAGTTTTATTAAGCGATGTTGTCCCAACCCTTCGTATAAGTGGAAACCACATCAGATGACTGCAGGTAGGTGAGCATTGGAACAAAAATTTTGTTACTCTATTATCCTTCATGTTGTACACTTTATTCTATTACATTTAGATAGGTGACCCATGTTTTATAGGCCGCTTTTTTGGAAATTATTACACCAAAGATGTAGGGGTTGGTTACACAAACTTCTGTGTATCATTGTCTCGATTGAAGGTTATTGTCATCTTCTCAGTATCATATATATGTAATTTCTCATTCCATTGAACCAGGGAAGCTTCAAGATTATCAAACACCATGCCTTCTTCAAATGGAGCTACAAAACAAAAACATATTCTCAGGTATTAATTGCTTAGACCTCCTTCTACATTAATTTATATTAGTTGATGATTTTATATTTGTGGGAATATTTATTTTATTGGAGGACTTGGTGTTGCAAGGATTTCTCACTACAAGGACCTCGACGTTAGGGGATATAACTATGTTAAGAGCTTTGTCCTGCTCAACAAATATCTGTCCATTGATGCCCATCAAGGCAGCATGTTCCATTCCAGGGCCTCGAGGTTTAGCACCAATTAGAAGAGCCCGCTCCGTATCTTGGAACACTTCATAAGGATCTGTTCCTATATCAACTTCTCCCAAGAAAGGGAACAAGCAATATTCGCGTTCCATTGCACTTGAGAGCTTGGATTGATCTCTCTGATCCAAGAAGTTTCAAAACAATGGGTTGGTCTGTTTCAAATACTGCACCAGAAGCCAAGTTCATAAGACCAACTGATTAGTAAGTAATTATATCCTATGTAACAGTATTGGAAAAGGAGTAACTTTGATCATCCCTGCAGCACCTGAAACAGCAATATTGATAATCCTATTTAATAATTTTGTCTCTTCTTCCTGCAAACACACACACACACATGGTAACTCAAACTCAATGAAGATTGCAGCGTTAGATAAAATAGTTATAAATATACTATTATACAAATATGAAGGATAGGATTATCTCACTCCAGACAATATTTATTACATGTTAATATCTGATGTTGTTAAGAAGGTGGAGAAATTTGGAAGAGAATAAAATTACAGCTTTAATGTCATATGTGAGACAAAACCCTCCATAACACTCTTTTTCCTTCTTCACCAATCCATTTTCTTGAACCGCGACAGGTGCTTGATTACTTTTATTATATATTGATAAATGTTGAACCTTTAATAGATTGCAAAGTAAGTAGAAACGTAAAGACTTACGTCTGAAAAACAGAGCAAGATATTTTGGAGTTCGAAGTTGTGTGGAAATATGTTCTCATGCATTGATCGCTTAAACTCTTTGGAAAGATATATTTTATTGATTTATATATATGCAATCTCAACACCATAATATTGGTCAAAGACTTTGCTAAGTTAAGAGTTGTTTAATTAACGTGTATGCATTTTCTTCAGTCTAATTTATTCGTTACAATACATATGAAGAAACGTTTAATATCAACCTGATTAACATTTAACCCATAACATCGCTTATACACTAATGATAAAGTCAAAAGTGAATATAATAGTATGGTTTCTGCGAGAATTTCATAAATGAGTTTTAAAAACCTTGCAATCATTTATCAAAAAAAAAAAAAAAGAAGCTTGCAATCATTTTAACATGTTCCACATAGTGTCAAGCAGTCTGAGAAATCATGATACTATCTACTGAAGTAACAAAAAAGTTAAAACTGGACACACTTTATTTTTTACACCATCAACCTTGCAAACAAATCCATCCATCAGTCTGAATCATAAGCCTCAAGCTCGAACCAAGAAATATCAAATTAAGAAATAATCAATTTATAAACAATGACCAAGTTCAGGATGATATCACCCTCATCCCTAATACTTATCATGTCACGATATAATCACTATCTTTCTTAGTATACCTTACAAAATTCTCACTAGACCAAACTTATCTCTAATTTTCTCTCTATATATATATACAAAATTACAAATCAAGAGCATAAACTAAACATTTGAGTTCAATGGTAAAGAAAGTCCTTTCGAGCTTGGGCCTCCCTAATGAATAGCTTCGTCACTGCTTACTTCTAAACAAAAATCAAACCCAACATTCTTCCTTACATACTCATAATATAAATAAATATATATATATATATATATATACATATATGATAAATATATTCATATATGATAAATATATTCATGATAAATTACATCATATACACATTCGTGTGAACAGAAATATCAAACATAAAATAGTAATTTATATGATTGTTCTATGATAATGTTCAAACTTTATTCTACCATGTGTATGTTGTTGGACATTGTATTCTACCAAATTGAATAAATAATGTTCTCTTCACATTTTAGTGTCGACTCTACTACAAGATACATATGCGTAAGAGGTTAAAATACTTTATGCATGTATTCAAATTCTGCCAATTTAAAAATAATCTAAAAAATGATGCAAAAATCAAAATAAAATTATAATATTTTCTTAATTGAAATACTAAAAAGTAGCTTAACATCATTAAAATATATACTATTGTATAAAATCCGGCGCGTAGCGCCGGACAACCCTA
>CAJHQP010010856.1:0-17112 GCA_905132765.1 Moricandia arvensis
GGTTACATAGTCCAGTGATATAGTCGACTACATGCCTCGACTACATGCCTCAACTACATCACAGTGTTCAAATTCAAATTTCGAATTCAAACTGGTTGATGACAGTTGGGAAGCAGAAGCAAGTGGATAATTGTTTATTATTTTCTCTTCTGTCTCCCCATGTCTATTTATGTAGCTCTCCAGACCATTATTCAGTTTAAGGAAATAAACTCCTTCTCTATTCTCTCGAGTAAACACTCTTCTCTCTCTCTCTCTCCTCTTGTTCTTGAATCAAACTCTTCTTTTTCTCTTGTGTTCTTCATTCTGTTCATAACAAAACTTACATCAAAGTCCTCAGCTTATGCCTGTTAGAAAGAGAGATTTTAGAGAGAGTTTATTGCTGGAGAATGAAGAACATGAAGAACAAGAGAGAGAGAGAGAGATTTCGAAATTGTAAAAGAGAGAGAAGGAGAGAAATGGTTTCCTTAGATTAATTATGTCTGCTTACAGTCTTTAAATAGACAGAATACACAGATGCAAGTTGACAAGGAAATACAATAAACAAATGAGAGAGAACAAGACAAAGGGCTCTTGCAGCTGAAGTGAAAGTGACAGCTCCTAACTGGTCCCCAATTGATTCTCTGCCTCACCAGACCAGATCAGACATGTGACTCTTCCTCCCAACGTCTCTCTCTGCTTCTGGACAAGGAAATATGTGCTCCAGACCCTTTGAATAAGTTTCTGGTCAACTTCCCTCTATTTCTTTCCTTGCACCCTAAGTTAGGTCAGAGACTGTATGGTCCAATTTTCTTCTTCATCTTGGATGCTCCTCTTTCTAGCTTCTCATCTCTTTGTCATTAATTACTTCATGTCAACACTCCCCCTCAAGCTTGACCATAGGGACTGGTCAAGCTTGGAAACCATGAAGCATTCCCTCATTAAAACCTTTAGCCTAGCAAAACCTCATGGGATAAAAACCAAGCCAAGGAAAAAGAGTAGAACACTTCATGGCAAGAGGATCAGTGACATGAAAGGTCTATGAGTCCAAGCTTAGGATGAATGAACTAACAAACCTTGGTGCTGGCTGCCTTAGTGAATATATCAGCCAGTTGATCTTCACTTCTTGTATAGCATGGAAGTATCACTTGCTGTTCCACTGCTTGTCTCACCTTGTGGCAGTCCACTTCTATATGTTTTGTTCTCTCATGGAAGACTGAGTTTGATGCAATGTGTATAGCCGCCTGATTATCACAATGCATTGTCATAGGTGTAGTGATCTCTATACTCAAGTCCCTTAGCAGTCCCTTGATCCATATGAGTTCACTAGTTAGCTTCCTCATAGATCGGTACTCTGCCTCAGCACTTGAGCAAGATACCACTTTCTGCTTCTTGCTCTTCCATGTGACTAAATTTCCTCCAATAAAGGTGCAATAGCCGGTTGTTGATCTCCTATCAACTCTGTCTCCAGCCCAATCAGCATCACAATATCTCACAATCTCTGTGCTTCCATTGCAACCCATCCATACACCTTGACCTGGATCTTCCCTCAGATATCTTAATATCCTCTCAACCATGTTCCAATGGTGTACCTTAGGCTCCTGCATGTGTTGACTCACTTGATTCACAGCAAAGCAGATGTCTGGTCTTGTGATGGTCAGATAGATGAGTTTTCCCACCATTCTTCTATACTTCTTGACATCATCAAATGGAGTGTTCTCAAACTCCCCCTCTTGCAGTACTTTATAACCCTCTTCAAGGGGTGTTTTTGCTGGTCTTCCTCCAAGATTTCCTGCCTCACTCAACAGATCCATAGCATACTTCCTTTGAGACAGAAACAATCCTTCTTTGGATCTGCACACTTCAATACCAAGAAAGTACTTGAGCTCTCCAAGATCCTTGATATCAAATACTGATTTCAGAAAGGCCTTAGTTGCCTGAATCCCTTCCTTGTCACTCCCTGTGATGATAATATCATCAACATAAATCAAGATAACAACAATGCCTTTTGGACCAGTCAGTGTGAAGAGAGTATGATCCGCCTCTGACTTTCTAAACCCTCTTCCATTCAATGTGGTGCTTAGCTTGTGATACCAAGCCCTTGGTGATTGCTTCAAACCATAAATTGCTTTCTTCAGCCTCAACACATTTCCTGGTTTGACTAGATGCTCTAAACCAGGAGGAGGATGCATGTACACCTCATCTTCTAACTCTCCTTGTAAGAAAGCATTCTTCACATCCATTTGCCATAAATCCCATTCCAAGTTAGTGGCAATTGAGGAAATAATCCTGATGGTGTGAAGCTTTGCTACTGGTGCAAATGTGTCAATGTAATCCTCCCCATATGTCTGAGTGAATCCCCTTGCTACCAGCCTTGTCTTACGCCTCTCCACCTTTCCATTTGCCAAATATTTGATTGTGAAAACCCACTTGCTTGTTACTGCCTTCTTGCCTTTTGGGAGCTCAGCTTCATACCAAGTGTCATTGACTATCATAGCATTGGTTTCATTTCCAACAGAGTCTCTCCACTCTTCAAGCTCCATTGCCTCTTCATATGATCTTGGAATATATTCCTGATCCAATTCCCCAATGAACACTTGATGTTCCTCTGGATACTGAGCAAGAGAGCACACTGCTCTTATTGGATGAGCCACTGCTTCAGCATTGAAATAAACTCTTGTGTTCATCCAGTTTGATGCAGGTTTCTTAATTCTGGTACTTCTTCTTAGTGGCTGGACCTGATTTGTTTCTTCTTCTTCATCAGATTCTGTTACATCATTCTGATGCAAAGGTTCTTGTTGTTCTTGTTGCCTTTCATCCTGATCATGAGTTTCTTGTTGATTCCCCCCTTCAGGATCAGGATGAATAGCTTCCACAGCTTCATCAACCCCATTTTCATCAATTACAGTCTCTGGACCAGGTTCAGCTTCAGGAGGATTCCTCCTTGTTTCTTGACTCGCCTGAGGCATGTCAATACCAAGATTCTCCAGTATGATCCTGAGGTTTGTGGCTTTCTCTGATGCTTGGGATAAATCCTTCAAATCATCCCAACTCTTCTCCTCATAGTGTGAGAATAGAGAAAATATGGCGAGAATGAAAGTGTGTGAGAGTCTGGATGAGAGAAAACAGGAGAATGGATGAGAGACAAAAGTATGAGGCAGAATTGCCTTGAATGAGAGAATGAGAGAAAGGGGGAAAACCCCTCTCCACTTCCAGAAATAAAAGCTTGATGTTCTTGATTCGAAACCTCTCTTAGTCTACCCCTTTCTTATTCTCTTTAATCTCTCTAAGTCTCTCTTAATCTCTGGTTTTGATTCAAGTTCATACAAGTAAACCAGAACCCATTCTCTTCTTCATTTCGTGTTCATCATTGCCTTAAAGGCTTGTTCATCACACACAAACCCAGATCTACATACTCTGGTGAAAATCCAACAAATCCACACCACAAGCCCTTCAAATTCAAGTGATTCACAGCCATGGAGGTTCAAGGAACTAGCTCAGGTTCCTTGGTTGTAAGTTAACCTCCTAAACTCTAATAAGATCCTGTTTAATTGCTTAAATTATTTCTGGTTGTGTTGTGTATGTGTTTAGTATCTTTGGGACAGTTTAATGGTACTAGAGTTATTGCACCTAGTTTCTGTCCCATGATACTAAAGAGTTGTGTGTGTATTGTTCTAGGAGTGATTAAGTTTGCTAGCATGATAATGTCTAGTTTCTGTCCTAGAATAATTCTTTGTGTTGTCTCTGGCCTAAGTGAGTTGCTTAGTCTCAGTGTCTGTCTTGTTGCATTGTTAAAGGTCTAGGAGAGTTTTCTGGCCATGTGTTGCATTCATAGTTGTGTAGCTTGATTAGATGAGTTGTCTAGTCTATGCTACTGTCATAAATTGTCATTGCATTCTGCTATTGTCATATGTGTGATAAATTGAGCCTAGATGCCTTGTAATTGATGAGTTATCATACCTGAGCATTTAGTGAATTGGTTGCATGGATTTGAACTGAATGAGTTGTTTAGATTCTGTCCATTGCATTTTCTTAAAGCATTGGGATCAGGATTCGTAAGTTACCAAGGTCTGATCCTAGTGTGTGTGGTCTGATTCTTGCTGGAGTTTGAGTGATGTTTCAGGTACAGATGTGTTGTCTCTGTCCATCATCAAATCAAGACAAAGAAGAAGACTTTGCCCATGTTGTTCAGAGCCTGCACAAGATGCATATTCCTGTCCATGGAGAAAAAGGCCCATGAGTTCAGAGCCTACAGAGTCTGTATATTCCTGACCATGGAGAGATGTTTTGTGTGTGAAACCGGTTGAAGAAGCGCAGCCTGGTTAGGTGTTGAGATTCTGGTTCATGAGACAAGCAAGAAGAAGTGTGGTGTAAGGCATTGGATCAGAAACCAAAGGTGGATCGGTTGAAGAAGCGCAGCCTGGTTAGGTGTTGAGCTCCTGGTCCAATACTCATCTTTGCTCACCTTTCAAGCTTGGTCCATCACCTATAATCTCTGGATCAAGCTTGAGGAGGGGTATTGGTGAGTATTCTGAAGGTTCAAGACGTCCATAGCCTCACCAGAAGATCAGAAGTGGAGTTCACTCAGATCAAAGAAGAAGAAGAAGAATGCTAATGATGGAGTTCACACTGGCATGTCTCAGGAAAAGGAGGATAACTTCCTCACCATAAAGAATTTGACCATGAAACTAATTTCCCTACATTCTAAACTCATCAAGGGCACGCGGCGAATTGGAATCAGTCTAAAAGGAGTTACGGTTTGGAAGTTACACCAGTTACAAGTTGCAGGCGTTCTGCTGTCTAGAGATCAGTTGCGGGTTGTTGAACAGAGGTCTTAATATGGTAGAGGAAGGCTTATAAAGAGGAGAGGAAATGGTTTGGATCAGTCCGTACATGTCCGTACAACTAGGCCGTACAGGCCGTACAACTTGGCCGTACAAGTGGGTGAAGAAGTTTACCGCGGACGAGGAAAGTTACCCGGGTAAGAGTAACTCGACCCAGAGTTACTCTTACTAGTTACCAAGCGGACCAAGCTTGACTGAGGCGCGCGTTTGACAGGCTGGCTCGTGCTGGAAGAGCATCTGGTCAAGATGCCAAAGGAATCTCGCGTGTGAAGCTTTCTAGCCACAAGAATTCAAACGGGACGCTCCTTGGTCTTTGACTCCACACGCCTGTTGAAAAAGCTTATCCAGAAACCTTATCCTGTATCCGTTGTAGGGCTTTACTCTTCCTCTATATATTTGTAACCTCTGTTCATTAATCAACAACACGAAACATTCAGTCTTCTCTCTTAGTCTCTCTCAATGGTTTCTATTCTTTCTCGTCGAGTCTCTTCTTCCTTAGTCTAAATCTCTCTCTAAATCTCTCATTCTCTTCTTATTCTCTTAATCTCTATCAATCTTTCATGGTATCAGAGCCAGGTTCTCTCGAATCTGGGTTCTTTTGATCTGTTCTTGCTCAAAGTCTCAACCTTTCCGTTCATAAAGTGAAAGGCTCAACCTTTTTGATTCAAAATGGAGAGTATGAAGACTACTGTCATTCCGGTTACTCTCAAAGGTGGAAACTACCTTCTTTGGTCTCGTGTGGTGAAGACAGTCGTGGGAAGTAAGGGCCTTTGGAACCATGTTCTTGAAGACGAAGCTCCGAAGCTCATTACTCGTGAAGGCGACAAAGAAGTGGTGGTTTGTGATGAACTTAAGTGGATCCAGGAGGATAATATGGTGATGTCCATCCTCCAGAGCACTCTGGATACATCGATCTTGGAGGCCTACAGCTACTGTGAGAAGGCAAAAGATCTATGGGATACTCTCCAAAAGGTGTATGGAAACATCTCAAACCTCACACGAGTGTTTGAGATCAAGAGGGATATCAACAGCTTAGCTCAAGAAGACATGGAGTTTACTAAACACTTGGGAAAGTTCCGGGCTTTATGGTCTGAACTTGAGATGCTAAGGCCTAGCACTACAGATCCGGATGAGTTGAATGAGAGGCGTGAGCAAGACAAGGTCTTTGGGCTCCTACTCACACTCAACACTACCTACAATGATCTGATCAAACATATCCTCAGATCCGAGAAGCTCCCTACTCTTGAAGAAGTTTGTGCTCAAATCCAGAAGGAACAAGGGTCCTTGGGACTATTTGGAGGAAAGGGGGAGCTTACTCTTGCAAACCAAGCCGAGGTGCCTCAAGCTAACCGAGTTCAGAGGTATGAAGATAGGAGAGGTGCTGGGAACTTTGAAGACAGGAGGTTCAATGGAAACTGTGATCATTGCAAGAAGCATGGTCATAAGAAGAGCCAATGCTGGATACTCCATCCTCACCTCAAGCCGGCCAAGTTCATGAAGGAGAGGGAAGGAAGAGCTAATGTGACCTATGGAACAGGTGATCAAACGGGTGCTGGAACTTCAACCAAGGGAAATGAGACAGAAGGGCGTGAAGGAGGTGAGAGCAAGGCCCTGGTGACCTACACTGCCCACCAGCCACGTCTCAATGAGCATGAGTTCATCCGCCGGTCTGAGATGGATGCTCTCATCAAAATGCTCAAGGATAATGGTAACACTCTTGGTAATATCAAAGGGTATTCATTTGGTGCATATAGGGTTGCTAGTATTGTTGAACAACCGGATAGCCTTCACACTGATTCTAGGATGATTGGTCATTCTCATACTGCTCATAACATGTCCAAACCTTTGATAGTTGACTCTGGTGCATCTCATCATATGATTAGTGATACTAGTCTTATTAGAGATATAGAACCGGCTAATGGACATGTGATGATAGCAAATGGAGATAGAATACCAATAAGAGGTGTAGGCAAACTGAAACTGTTTAACAAAGAATCTAGAGCCTTTTATATGCCTGAGTTTACTTCAAACTTACTCTCTGTCAAGAAGTGTACCACTGATATCCATTGCAATGTCATATTTAGTCCTAATGATGTCAAGTTTCAGGATATTGAGAGCAGCCAATTGATTGGGCAAGGAGTAACCAAAGGAGATCCTTATATGCTTGAAGAGCTTAGTGAGATTTTGAGAGAATGAGAGTAGAGTAACCGAGAGAATGAGAGAAAGAGTGAAAGATTGAGAGATTAGAGGAGAGTTTACTCGATGTTCATGATGAACACGAGAGAGAGTAGAGAGAACAACAAGAGAAAGAAATGAATTGCTTGATTGATTATTCAGAGAGGAGTTACAAATATATAGGCAGAGCTTTAGGGTTACAACGGATACATAAAGCAAAGGCTATAGAGTGGGAGACGTGGCCGGTCAAGAGAAGAGGCGCGCCTGGTTTGAACGAGTGGATGAGGGTGCGAGATGCTTTTGGCATCTTGACCAGATGCCTTCTCCTTTCCAGCCTTGGACAGGCTGTCTTGGTCAAGCTTGACCCCTTATCCGCGAGCCATAACTTTACTGAGTTACCAGCAAGTTAACCTTCTCCCTTTTCACCCACCAAGGTTATCTTCTTCCTTCTGCCTTGAGACCCAAGTTTCCGCCATGGATGTATGGACCAAGAGTTGTACGGATCCGTACAACTTGACCCGGAATTTGCACAAGACCAAAATGTGATTTGGTCGAGTTTAAAATCATTTGGGTCGAGTGGTCCGTACGGTCGGCCGTACAGTCCGTACGGTCCGTACCGTCCGTACACTTGACCCGGAATTTGCACATCTTCCCTTTGATCCCAAACTCCATCCTAAACCCTTTAAACCTCCTCTCTTTATTACCTCAGATCAACACTCCCCCTCAAGCTTGACCATGTGGAACAAGTCAAGCTTGGAATGCTATGAGCTCCCCCTCATTAAAAACCTCACCAAAGAGAAAACCCTTTGTGGGATAAAACCCTTTGATGAGGGAAAAAGAGTGGAGACCCCATAGCGAGGGGATTAGTTGTCTGGTAAGAGGTCAATGAGTCCTAATCTAGTATGAATAGACTCAATGACCTTCTGCCTTGCAGCCTTAGTGAAGACATCCGCCAACTGATCCTCACTCCTTGTGTAACATGGCAATATCTCTCCTAGACCAATCATTTGCCTCACCTTGTGGCAATCGACTTCAATGTGCTTGGTCCTTTCATGGAACACCGAGTTGGTTGCAATGTGGATAGCCGCCTGATTGTCACAATGCATAGTCATTGGTGTGGCTTGCTCTACTCCTAGATGCTTCAATATTCCTTTGATCCACACCAATTCATTTGTCAGCTTCAACATGGCTCTATACTCAGCTTCAGCACTTGAACACGAGACCACTTTCTGCTTCTTGCTCTTCCAAGTAACCAGGTTCCCTCCAATGAAGGTGCAATAGCCTGTAGTGGACTTCCTGTCAGCTCGGTCTCCTGCCCAATCTGCATCACAGTAACCCACCACTTCAGTGCTCTCATTGCACCCCATCCATATTCCTTGGCCTGGTGATCCATTCAGATAGCTTAGGATCCGTTCCACCATCCTCCAGTGATGTTCCCTTGGTTCTTGCATGTGCTGGCTCACCTGGTTCACAGCAAAACAGATATCAGGACGAGTAATAGTTAAGTAGATTAGCTTACCAACCATCCTCCTATATAGTTTAGGGTCTTCAAGGTATTGGCTGTTCTCAATCTCCCCCTCACGTTGAACTTTATATCCATCCTCTAATGGCATTTTGGCTGTCTTCCCACCTAGTTTACCTGCATCCTTCAAAAGATCAAGTGTATATTTCCTTTGGGACATGAATAGACCTTCCTTGGCTCTACATATCTCAATACCAAGGAAGTATTTCATCTCCCCTAGGTCTTTAATTTCAAACACTGATTTCAAATAATCTTTTGTATCTTGTATACCTTCTTTGTCACTTCCAGTTATGATGATGTCATCAACATAAACTAGAAGGACAATAATACATGAGCTTGTGGTGAGGGTGAAGAGAGTGTGGTCTAACTCAGACTTCCTGAAGCCACGCCCATTCAGAGTAGTGCTCAGTTTGTTGTACCAAGCTCTAGGCGACTGCTTTAGACCATAGATTGCTTTCTTCAACCTCAGCACATTTCCTGGTTTCACAAGACTCTCAAGACCTGGTGGAGGCTTCATGTAGACTTCATCTTCAAGTTCTCCTTGAAGGAAGGCATTCTTGACATCCATTTGCCAAAGATCCCATTTCAGATTGGTTGCCACTGATAGAACAATCCGAATGGTATGGAGTTTAGCAACTGGAGCAAAGGTGTCAAGATAGTCTTCTCCATATGTTTGGGTGAAGCCTCTAGCCACCAACCTAGTCTTCCTCCTTTCTATCTTCCCATTTGGCAGGAACTTGATGGTGAATATCCACATACTGGTTACTGCCTTCTTCCCCTTAGGTAGCTCACTTTCATACCATGTCTCGTTCTTGATCATGGCATTAGCTTCATCAGCAACTGAGGCTCGCCATCTTTCATCCTTCATAGCTTCCTCATAAGACCGAGGAACTTGGCTTTCATCCAGACTTGATATGAATGCCCAATGTTCTTTTGGAAGCTTGGCAAACGAACATACCACCTGACTTGGATGAGCTACTGCTTGGGCATTATAGTACACTCTAGTGTTAACCCAGTTTGATGGGTCCCTTCTTATCCTCATACTCCTTCTTAGTGGAGGTGCTTCTTCCACTGGTTCCTCATGACCTTCTTGCTCAGGTTCAGGTCCATTGTTTTCTTCACTTCCTTCTTCACTTGCTACCTCACCTTGATCATGATCTCCTGAGTGCTCCTCATCTTGACTTCTATTCTCAGGTTCATTTCCCCCTTCATGATCATGGTGGGTTTGATCTTCAGCTTCATTAGGTTCTTCTTGTCTTCTCTGATCCTGGGTTGTAGTGATCCCAAGACCTTCAAGAATGATCCGGAGACTAGCAGCCTTATCAGAAGCTTGGGATAGATCCTTCAAATCATCCCAACTCTTCTCTTCATAGTACCCTCTTGACTCCACAAACTTTACATCTCTGGACACCAGAACTCTCCTCGTCTTTGGATCAAAACATTTGTACCCCTTCTGTGTTGTTGAATACCCCAAGAACATGGCTCTTGTACTCTTTGGTTCCAGCTTGTTCCTCATCTCCCCGGGGACCAGAACAAAGCAAAGACACCCGAACACCCTTAGATGACTTAAGACTGGCTTCTCGTTGTTTAGAACTTCAAACGGAGCTTTGTCATCCAGAACTCTGGTGGGTGTCCTGTTGATCAGATAGCAGGCAGTCATCACAGCATCACTCCAAAATCTTTTGGGAACGTTTGACTGGAACATGATTGACCTAGCCACCTCCATAAGATGCCTGTTCTTCCTTTCAGCAACTCCATTTTGTTGGGGTGTGTAAGGGCAGCTGGTTTGATGAAGGATCCCATGTTGAGCTAGATGTTGCTTGAATGCCAAGCTCGTATATTCCCCACCATTATCTGACCTGAAAATCTTAATCTTGGCATGGTAATGGTTAATCACATAAGCCTGAAAGTTTCTAAATGCATCAAGAACTCTATCCTTAGTTTGAATCAGTGTTATCCAGGTGTATTTTGATTTTTCATCAATGAAAGTTACAAAATATCTGTAATTATCTCTAGATAAACAAGGAGCAGTCCAAACATCTGAATGCACAAGATCAAAACACTTTTCATAAAGAGTATTAGACTTTGGAAAAACTGCCTTACAATGTTTACCCAAGATACATGCTTGACATTCATTATTCTTATACATGATACCTGGTAACATTAAACTTAGGGCTCTAACATGAGGGTGACCTACTCTAGCATGCCACAATGCATCATTATTCAACACAGAAGTAGAACTAAACGAGTATTTCAAATCAGAACAAGGGGCAGTGTCTTCAAGCATATAAAGATCTCCTTTGGTTACTCCCTTTCCGATCAACTTATGGCTCTCAATATCCTGAAACTTCACATCATTAGGACTGAATATGACATTACAATGCAAATCAGTGGTGCATCTCTTAACTGATAACAAATTAGAAGTGAACTCAGGCATATAAAACGCTTTAGACTCCTTATCAAATAGATTCAACTTGCCAATTCCTCTTATTGCTATCCTATCACCATTAGCAATCATTACATGACCATGAGCCGGTTCTATGTCTTTTATCAGTTTATTATCACTAATCATATGGTGAGAGGCTCCTGAATCAACTACAAGCGGTTTACTGGTGTTATAAGCATGATAGGAACTAGGCGAGTTCTGTTCTAAATGATCAATGTCTTTAAGCAGTCTAGATGCATCCTTATGAGAGTCATTTTCATCTTTCAAGTGATCAGGGATACTAGACAACCTATAAGCAGCATAGGAATACCCTAGAGGGTTACCGGATACATTACCATTCTCCTTGAGAGCTTTGATAAGGGCATCAATGTCTGACCTCCTGATCAGCTCATGATCCATGTGTTAGAATTCATGAGTGTTTGTCTCATGTCAAGAGAGTATTCAGTCAACTTGTGACTGAATTCCCTTCTACCAACAACAAGAACTCACAACTACAAGGAAGAGACAATCAACTTGTGATTGAATCCTCTCAGCAAAACACTCTACATACCATCTGAATCTAACAAGATAAAGTGGCTGCGAGATTGATACAACAACTAGAATTAAACTATCTCTAGTATGAATCTATCCTTGTGAAGTAACACAACACTTATAGTTTGTGTACTTAAGACTTAAAAAGAGATAGAATCAGTAAGCTAGAGTAAGAGAAGATTAATTAAGAGTTTAGAGGTGATTTTAGAGTAGAATGGGCAAGCAATGATCTGCCATTAGGCAGATCCTAAATCGTGTATCACAACCTCTCTACATTGTGAAGAACTTGAAGAACACTTAGTAAAGAGATGGAGATACAAGAATTTTGTATAAGCTTGTCTCTTATTTCTTGCTTAATTCAGAATCAAGTTACAACATATATATAGAGTTTAAACTTGCATGAAAGGGGACAAGGAGACAAGAAGACAAGGTAAAAATGAAAGGAATAGTAATAACCACTCCCAACAACTCCAATTTGAATTTGAACTTGTAGATCCACATTTGAACATCAAATCTCCTTCTAGAATCTCTCTTAGGCGTGCTCAGGCTGAGCTGAGAAAGCCTCTCAGCTTCCTTGCCTTCCAAGCCACTCTAGATCAAATCACTCTTGCTTGAGCGGGCAGCAGAACACCTGCAACTTGTAACTGGTGTAACTTCCAAACCATAACTCTTTTTTGGACTGATTCCAATTCGCCGCGAGACCTTGATGAGTATAGAATGTAGGGAAATTGGTTTCATGATCAAATTCTTCATGGTTAGGAATTTACACCCCTTTTCCTGAGACATGCCAGTGTGAACTCCATCACTAGCATTTTCTTCTTCATTCTAATACTCCCCCTCAAGCTTGACCATAGGAGATCCTTGGGCAAGCTTGGAACCTTGAAGAAGCTCCCTCATTAAAAACCTTAGCAAGAAAACCTCATGGGACAAAACTTTCTAAGGGAAAAAGAATGGACTTCTACAAAGCCTAGGGATTGGCCAATGAGTTCTATGTGTCTTAGAACCAGTGTGGTTGGACACATAGACTCTGGATCAAGGCCTTTCTTAAGCAGCAAGTATGAACTCCATAACTTGCGCACATCATTTCTTGGATCATCTCTTCTACAAGCTGGTTCGTTGTCTCCCTCTTTCTTGTGACTTCTTGCCATCTTCAAGGAGAGTTATGGTCTCTTTCTTGTGACTTCTTGCCATCTTCAAGGAGAGTTATGGTCTACCAGCTTCTGCTATAGAGAACTCCAAGTACCTTCTACATAATGCATAAACACTTGCATCAATTCTCAAGGCATAAACCAATCAATTCATATTTATAGATTGAAATGGTTACTCCCCTTGCATATGGTTGGTATGAATGGTGAGGAGTGTCTCTTGGACACTTGAATCCTCCAAATTATCTGAGGTGAGGAAATGGACGACTTGGACCTTCAGGATAGCTCACCATTACCCCTCCTCAAGCATGATCCGGAGAGAATAAGTGAAGGATCAAGCTTGGAAGTGAGCACATTGAGTATTGAAACCAGGAGCGCATCACCCCTACAGCTGCACTTAAGTCAACCGGTTCCTCCCTTAGTCTTTTCTCCACTGCCTCTTGTAAGTCTTTTGAACCAGGAGCTCAACACCCAAACAGGCTGCGCTTCTTCAACCGGTTTCACACACAAAACATCTCTCCATGGTCAGGAATGTACTGTTAGAATTTATGAGTGTTTGTCTCATGTCAAGAGAGTATTCAGTCAACTTGTGACTGAATTCCCTTCTACCAACAACAAGAACTCACAACTACAAGGAAGAGACAATCAACTTGTGATTGAATCCTCTCAGCAAAACACTCTACACACCATCTGAATCTAACAAGATAAAGTGGCTGTGAGATTGATACAAGAACTAGAATTAAACTATCTCTAGTATGAATCTATCCTTGTGAAGTAACACAACACTTATAGTTTGTGTGCTTAAGACTAAAAAGAGATAGACTCAGTGAGCTAGAGTAAGAGAAGATTAATAAAGAGTTTAGAGGTGATTTTAACAAGTATTAGGCTGCCTTAAGAGAGGAAGAGCTAAGGCAGCCTCTAAACCATGATGCTTAACTCCTTACATTATAAATATTGATTAAACACAAGCAAGAGAGAGAGAGCCACGAATTTAGAGTGAGAAACTTGTTCTTATTACTTGCTTAATTCAGAATCAAGATACAACACATATATAGAGTTTAAACTTGCATGAAAGGGGACAAGGAGACAAGAACATCATAATTGGGTTTGGAATAGTAATATCCACTCCCAACAACTCCAATTTGAATTTGAACTTGTAGATCCACATTTGAACTTCAAATCCCCTTCTAGAAGCTTTCTTAGGCGTGCTCAGGTTGAGCTGAGAAAGCCTCTCAGCTTCCTTGCCTTCCAAGCCACTCTAGACTAAATCACTCTTGCTTGAGCGGGCAGCAGAACACCTGCAACTTGTAACTGGTGTAACTTCCAAACCATAACTCTTTTTGGACTGATTCCAATTCGCCGCGTGCCCTTGATGAGTGTAGAATGTAGGACAATTGGTTTCATGGTCAAATTCTTCATGGTTAGGAATTTAGACCCCTTTTCCTGAGACATGCCAGTGTGAACTCCATCACTAGCATTTTTCTTCTTCATTCTAATACTCCCCCTCAAGCTTGACCATAGGAGATCCTTGGGCAAGCTTGGAACCTTGAAGAAGCTCCCTCATTAAAAACCTTAGCAAGAAAACCTCATGGGACAAAACTTTCTAAGGGAAAAAGAGTGGACTTCTACAAAGCCTAGGGATTGGCCAATGAGTTCTATGTGTCTTAGAACCAGTGTGGTTGGACACATAGACTCTGGATCAAGGCCTTTCTTAAGCAGCAAGTATGAACTCCATAACTTGCGCACATCATTTCTTGGATCATCTCTTCTACAAGCTGGTTTGTTGTCTCCCTCTTTCTTGTGACTTCTTGCCATCTTCAAGGAGAGTTATGGTCTACCAGCTTCTGCTATAGAGAACTCCAAGTACCTTCTACATAATGCATAAACACTTGCATCAATTCTCAAGGCATAAACCAATCAATTCATATTTATAGATTGAAATGGTTACTCCCCTTGCATATGGTTGGTATGAATGGTGAGGAGTGTCTCTTGGACACTTGAATCCTCCATATTATCTGAGGTGAGGCAATGGACGATTTGGACCTTCAGGATAGCTCACCATTACCCCTCCTCAAGCTTGATCCGGAGAGAATAAGTGAAGGATCAAGCTTGGAAGTGAGCACATTGAGTATTGAAACCAGGAGCGCATCACCCCTACAGCTGCGCTTAAGTCAACCGGCTCCTCCCTTAGTCTTTTCTCCACTGCCTCTTGTAAGTCTTTTGAACCAGGAGCTCAACACCCAAACAGGCTGCGCTTCTTCAACCGGTTTCACACACAAAACATCTCTCCATGGTCAGGAATGTACATCATGTGTAGGCTCTGAATGACACAGGAATATACATCATGTGTAGGCTCTGATCAGCATGGACAATGTCCTTATTCTTTGTCTTGGACTGGTGATGAACAGAGACAACACTTGTGTACCTGAAACACCACTCAAACTCCAGCAAGAATTAGACCACACACACTAGGATCAGACCTTGATAACTCACCAATTCTGATCCCAATGATTTAAGAAAAGTAACCAGTGAATAAGTAACCAGAGAGTAAGTGAATGAGTAACAAGAGAGTGAGAGAATGAGTAACCAGAGTATTAGTAGAATGATCCATGGCATGGTCCATGATCAAACTGGGAGAGAACCAGTCACATCTGAGCTGATCCATCAACTTCACCCAAAAGGTCTCCATTGGTTCTAACTTCAGTATGCGCTTGCACCTCCAGGCAATAGACTCCTTCTGTCAAGCTGATCCATCGCTTTCCACCACACTCTTCACACCAGGTTCTTCAAGCTGGGGTAATTGGTTCTAACTTCAGATATGTTCTGTGCCCACACATTTAACTTCATGTCTCAATGAGACTATGATCATATCAGTCATTTGAATCTGTGAACTTAGAACATCAAAGACAGAATCAGTGGTGGAACTTCCTAGTGAGGGCACACTCACGCTTGTGGAAGTTCCAAGAGTGCCAGAGAGAGTGAATGATCATTGTAAAATGAGAGAAAGAGATTGTAAGAATATGATAACAAGACTGAGAGTATAAGTAACCAAAAGTGTAGTGGATAATGGTGAGATGGAGAGTATAAGCGGAAGCATCTTCAGTCCATGACCTTCAAGGTTCTATGGCTGAGCAAAACATCAAACCACAGCTCTAAGGCGTTCATGGTTGATCACCAATTATGGAGAGGCAATGACTTCTCAACCAGTCTTTCATTACATGGATGCAAGGACATGTTCCTTTCAAGGGATTTCTGCAACCTTAACAACAACAACTAACTCATTAAGAGATTAGATCACACAAAGGTGATTTCTGGAGGAAAGAACAAGGGTTGAATGGAACACAATTCTTTGTCCATCAACCAATTTCAAAGGCCATAAAGGCCAAGAGAAGAAAACCTTTCACAAATGGTTTGAAAACCTTTTCTTTCAAAGAAATCTTGCAAAGCAATTTAAAGCAATTTTCTAAGGAATTAAATCCTTTTACAATGGTTCTAATAAACCAAGAATTCATCAAGAACTTATCAAAAAAAATTTTAAAGTACTTTTCCAGAATTTTAAAAAATACTTTCCACAACCTTTTCATAAGAAAAATCAATTTCCAAAATATTTTCAAGAGTATTCAAACTCAAAACAATCTTTTAATCACTCTCCCTCCCTCAAGCATATATTTGTACAGACTTAATAGCCCAAGCTTATTAAGAGAAACAAGAGGAGAGGAATAAAAGAGTTTGAAATCACAATGCAAAACATTTTTCAGAATTCAAAATCCTTTCAAAGAACGCACATATCTTTGAAATCGATTTTTTCAAGTGTTTTTCAAGACACAAGTTTAATCTTTTCTCCCTCCCTCAAGCTGGTATGAACAGACTTTATTCTTTCATCCAAAATCTTAAACAATGAGGAGATCAAGGGGAGAGTCATTGATTTTAAAAAACTTTTAAAGACTTGCATCTTGAGTAAACACTTAGATTTGAAATTTTGAAATCATAACTCATCTAAACTCTCTACTGTCCAAGTTTCGAATCCTAGCCACATAGCTCCTCGAAACTAATTTGAGTCAGAGAGAGAGAGAGTTTCAGATGAAGAAACAGACACAAAAGAAGTGAGTTCATCCCAAGAAGAGCAACAAGGCTCTGATACCATGTTAGAATTCATGAGTGTTTGTCTCATGTCAAGAGAGTATTCAGTCAACTTGTGACTGAATTCCCTTCTACCAACAACAAGAACTCACAACTACAAGGAAGAGACAATCAACTTGTGATTGAATCCTCTCAGCAAAACACTCTACACACCATCTGAATCTAACAAGATAAAGTGGCTGTGAGATTGATACAAGAACTAGAATTAAACTATCTCTAGTATGAATCTATCCTTGTGAAGTAACACAACACTTATAGTTTGTGTGCTTAAGACTAAAAAGAGATAGACTCAGTAAGCTAGAGTAAGAGAAGATTAATAAAGAGTTTAGAGGT
>CAJHQP010010857.1:0-17112 GCA_905132765.1 Moricandia arvensis
TTTTTGTAATTTCTTGATAATGTTGACATGAAGAAATCATTGGATCCTAAAACATGGTTACCAAAAATATGGACCTTGTTTATGGGAGCTCATGAATTCATGGATCCTTAAAACTGGTTCCAAAATCATGGACCTTGTTTATGGGAGTTCATGATTCATGGACCTTGTTTATGGAAGATGTCTTTTGTATTCTCTATATATTACAATGTATTTGCAAAGAAATGAATCAAGGAAATAAGTTTCTCTCCTTCTTATTCTTATTTGTTCTTGAGTGTTCTTGAGTGTTCTTGAGTGTTCATACTCTTTCTCTTCATAAATCATCCAATTCTAACATGGTATCAGAGCTTTAAGCTCCTACTCATTCCGCAAACCTTCTCTATCCTTCTCTTTTATTCAGCAAAGCTTTTATGTTATTCTCATTCCGCAAATCATAAAATGGAGAAGGAAACATAATTTCCGTGACCTTGAGGGTCCTAATTATCTCTCATGGTCAAGAGTGGCCAGATCACCTTGGGATGTCATGGACTTTGGGACAGCCATATCATGAAGGCTGGAACTTCAAAGAGGATGGCTGAAGAAGATAGATACGTGAACAACCACAACCAATGGGTTCAAGAAGACCAACGAAGCTCTGGCTCTCATTCTGTAACTCCTTGTCAAAACCAATCCTGAAGATCAATTCTCACATCAAAACCGCCAAGAGACTATGGGAAGAGTCTTCAAACCGCTTATGGTGTTATTGGGAGAGTCCTCCAAACCATCTATGAGAACGACCGGTTCCTCAGCTTTCTCCTACACCTAGACTCTTCATTCAACACACTGATAAATAATTTCTTTACTGGAAGAAAGATTTCATGCCTAGATGATGGTGAATCTCTCAAAGGCCAGCCGGATAAATCTAAACCAAGGAGCATCAAGCAATTCAAGGAGAACCATGTATTCTGCTCACATGGGTGATTCAACCTGAAGACATGTGGAGAAATCAAGTTGGTACAACCTCATCTGATGATTTTGTGACCAGAAAAGATGTCAATCCTTTATCTGGAGCACTGTCTTGGCTCTCATTGCTTCAAGAAGGCTGGTACACATTCTCTTGACTCTAAACCTATCATAATAGATTCAGGAGCCAAGCCATCACATGATTTGTGATAGGGAACTTGATTAGTAATATCCAGCCTGCCGTAGGGAATGTAGTCATAACAAATGGTGATAAGGTGAAGATAGAAGGGATAGGGAACCTTAAAGTGTTTGATAAGGAATCTACTGCCTTGTATATGCCTGGATTTTCATCTAACTTGTTATCAGTAAGAAGGGCTACGATTGATTTGGGCTGCAAGTTGTGTTCAGACCAGATGAAGTTGAGTTTCAAGACCTGAAGACAGGAAAGGTCATTGGAAAGGGCACAACCATCAGCAGATGTATCATCTTGAGAGGAATATGGTGCCAGAATCATCTATGCCTCACTGCCTGGCTAACACCGTTAATGGCGCTGAGAACACAATATGGCATGCCAGATTGGGACATCCCCATACAAGAGCTCTAAACCTGATATTCCCTGGAAGTGGTGTCTAAGAATGAAGAGTGTGAAGCCTGCATATTGGGGAAAGCATTGTAGGACAGTCTTTCCACGGTTTGGCACCCCTATGAGAGTTGGCTTTGACTTGGTTACTCTGATGTATGGACGGCTCCATGTGTGTCAAGGGAGAATCACAAATACTTTGGTCACCTTCATTGATGAAAAATCCAAATACACTTGGTTGACACTGATTCAGTCCCAAGGATAGGGTGTTAGACGCCTTCAAGAATTTCCAAGCTCATGTCTCCAACCACCTTCAATGCCAAGCTGAAGATCCTCAGATCAGACAATGGTGGAGAATACACAAGTCATGCATTCAACAGTACCTGGCTCAACATGGAATTATTCATCAAACAAGCGGTCCATATACTCCTCACAAAAACGGAGTTGCTGAAAGGAAGAACAGACACCTGATGGAGGTAGCCAGATCAATGATGTTCCACACCAATGTTCCAAAAAGATTCTGGAGTGATGCGGTGGTGACTGCTACTTATCTGATCAATAGGACTCCAACTCAAGTCCTCAAAGATCTATCACCGTTTGAAGTCCTTAACCAGACCAAGCCAGCTTTGGACCACTTACGGGTGTTTGGATGTCTCTGCTTTGTGCTGATACCAGGGGAGCAGAGAAACAAACTGGATGCCAGGAGCACAAAAGCGATGTTCATTGGCTACTCTCCAACACAAAAGGGGTATAAGTGCTATGATCCAGTAGCCAGAAAAGTTTTAATATCAAGGGATGTGAAGTTTGTGGAAACAAAGGGATATTATGAGGTGAAGAATTGGGATGATCTGAGGGACTTACCGCAATCAGAAAGAGCCACAAACCTCAGAATCATTTTGGAGAACTTCGGCATTGGCATGTCTCCAGCAACTCAAGAAACAAGAAGGAATATCCCTGAAGCTACTGCACCTGTTCCAGAAGCTGTAGTTGAAGAAGATGTGATTAATGAAAATGAAAAAATTGCCCCATCCTGACCCTGAAAGGGGGAATCAACAAGAAGCTCATGATCAGGATGAGACCAAATCAGAATCAGTTCCTGAGACTCAAGATCAAGTTCCAGAAGAAACAAATGAGGCAGCACCTGATCAGATACAGCCTTTGCGAAGGAGCACAAGAATCAGGCAACCGAAAGTCTACTTCAATGATAAAGTTGTGGCACATCCAGTGAGTGCAGTATGCTCGCTTGCTCAATATCCAGAAGAACATCAAGTCTTCATTGGAGAATTGGATCAAGAGTACATCCCAAGCACCTATGAAGAGGCAATGCAAGACAAAGAATGGAGAGAGTCTGTTGAAGAAGAGATCAATGCCATGATCAAGAACAACACCTGGTATGAGACTGAGCTTCCAAGAGGAAAGAAAGCCGTGACCAGCAGACTCTTGCATACCATCAAGTATCTTGCAAATGGAAAGCCAGAAAGGAAGAAAACCAGACTGGTAGCAAGAGGATACACACAAGTGTATGGAGAAGATTATCTAGACACGTTTGCACCAGTGGCGAAGCTTCATACAATCCGGATACTCATCTCATTGGCAGTTAACCTAGAGTGGGATCTTTGGCAAATGGATGTAAAGAATGCTTTTCTACAAGGTGAACTAGAAGATGAAGTGTACATGAGACCACCTCCGGGAATGAAAGAGATGGTAAAGCCAGGAAATGTCCTCAGACTCAGAAAGGCGATCTATGGCTTGAAGCAATCACCAAGAGCTTGGTACCACAAACTAAGCACTACATTGAATGGAAGAGGATTTGTGAAGTCTCAAGCGGATCACACACTCTTCACTCTCACCAGCAAGTCCGGGATTATTGTGATCCTAGTCTATGTGGACGACATCATCATTACTGGTAGTGACAAGGAGGGGATCAGTGCCACCAAGACATTCCTCAAGACCGCATTTGACATCAAGGATCTAGGTGAACTGAAGTACTTCCTCGGGATTGAGATGTGCAGATCAAAGGAGGGGTTGTTCATGTCCCAAAGAAAATATACTTTGGATATTCTAAAGGAGGCAGGAGATCTTGGAAGAAGACAAGCCAAGACACCACTTGAAGAAGGCTACAAGACACTGCGAGAGGGGGAGTATGAAGATACTCCATTTGAAGATGTCAAGCAATATAGGAGAATTGTTGGAAAGCTGATCTATCTAACCATTACCCCGGCCAGATGTTTGTTTTGCAGTAAATCAGGTGAGCCAGCACATGCAAAATCCCAAGGTTCATCACTGGAACATGGTGGAGAGAATCCTAAGATACTTAAGGGAGGCTCCGGGTCAAGGCGTATGGATGGCTTGCAACAGAAACACTGAGGTTGTTGGATATTGTGATGCAGATTGGGCTGGAGACAGAACAGACAGAAGATCAACTACCGGCTATTGCACATTCATTGGAGGAAATTTGGTTACATGGAAGAGTAAGAAGCAGAAGGTTGTGTCTTGCTCAAGTGCAGAAGCAGAGTATAGATCAATGAGGAAATTAACCAGTGAACTCATCTGGATAAAGAGTCTTCTAGGCGACTTGGGGATTGAGATCACCAACCCCATGACCATGCATTGTGACAACCAAGCCGCAATACACATTGCGTCCAATTCAGTCTTCCATGAGAGGACAAAACACATAGAAGTAGACTGCCACAAGGTAAGACAAGCAGTAGAGCAGCAAGTGATCCTCCCATGCTACACAAGGAGTGAAGATCAACTGGCGGACATCTTCACCAAGGCGGCCAGCAGCAAAGTTTGTGAGTCCATTCTTCCAAGACTAGGACTCATAAACCTTCCATGTCAGTGATCCCCTCACCATGGAGTGTTCTACTCTTTTTCCTTTGCTTGGTTTTTATCCCAAGTGGTTTTTCCAAGTAAAGGTTTTAATGAGGGAATACTTCATGGCTTTCCAAGCTTGACTTGTTTCATATGGTCAAGCTTGAGGGGGAGTGTTGACATGAAGAAATCATGGATCCCTAAAACATGGTTCCCAAAATTATGGACCTTGTTTATGGGAGCTCATGAATTCATGGATCCTTAAAACATGGTTCCCAAAATCATGGACCTTGTTTATGGGAGTTCATGAATTCATGGACCTTGTTTATGGAAGATGTCTTTTGTATTCTCTATATATTACAATGTATTTGCAAAGAAATGAATCAAGGAAATAAGTTTCTCTCCTTCTTATTCTTATTTGTTCTTGAGTGTTCTTGAGTGTTCTTGAGTGTTCATACTCTTTCTCTTCATAAATCATCAATTCTAACAGATAAGGCCTAATATTTACCACTATTGTGCCATGATATAAGCTCTATTTAGTTTCTATTATATGTGTGTTAGAGTATGTCTTACAGTATTTCTGGTGAACCCCCATTAGCTTTAAGATTTAGATTTCATAAACCCACTAGGGGTTGGTTTTATCTTTTCAGAAACCCACTAAGGGTTGTTTTTATCTTCTCATAAACCCATTCGAGTCGGTTAGGGTTTTTGTAGTAGTTTGATAAGGCCTGATATTTACCACTATTATTTCCATGATATAAGCTCTATTTAGGTTCTATTTTACGTGTTTTGGAGTATGTCTTAGAGTATTTCAGATGAAAACCCATTAGCTTTAGGATTTAGATTTCATAAACGCACTAGGGGTTGGTTTTATCTTTTCGTAAACCCACTAAGGGTTTGTTTTATCTTTTCATAAACCCAATAGGCGTTGGATTTATCTATAGAGTCGGTTAGGGTTTTTGTAGTTTCCTGATAAGGCCTGATATTTACCAATATTGTGCCATAATATAAGCTCTATTTAGGTTCTGTTATATGTGTTTAGAATATGTCTTACAATATTTCGGGTGAATCCCCATTAGCTTTAGGATTTAGATTTCATAAACCCACTAGGGGTTGGTTTTATCTTTTCATAAACCCACTAAGGGTTGGTTTTATCTTTTCATAAACCCACTAGGGATTGGATTTTATCTACAGAGTCGGTTAAGGTTTTTTTTGTAGTTTTATAAGGCCTGATATTTACCACCATTGTGCCATGATATATGCTCTATTTAGGTTTTATTATACGTGTTTTGGAGTATGTATTAGAGTATTTCAGATGAAAAACCATTAGCTTTAGGATATAGATTTCATAAACCCACAAGGGGTTGGTTTATCTTTTCATAAACCCAATAAGGGTTGGTTTTATCTTTTCGTAAACCCACTAGGGGTTGGATTTATCTATAGAGTCAGTTAGGGTTTTTGTAGTAGTTTTATTAGGCCTGATATTTACCACCATTGTGCCATGATATAAGCTCTATTTAGGTTTTATTATACATGTTTTGGAGTATGTCTTAGAGTATTTCAGGTGAAAAATCATTAGCTTTAGGATATAGATTTCATAAACCCACAAGGGGTTGGTTTATCTTTTCATAAACCCAATAAGGGTTGGTTTTATCTTTTCGTAAACCCACTAGGGGTTGGATTTATCTATAGAGTCTGTTAGGAATTTTGTAGTTTCCTGATAAGGCCTGATATTTTCCACTAATGTGCCATGATATAAGCTCTATTTAGGTTCTACTATAAGTGTTTAGAGTATGTCTTAGAGTATTTCGGGTGAAAACCCATTAGCTTTAGGATTTAGATTTCATAAACCCACTAGGGGTTGGTTTTATCTTTTCATAAACCCACTAAGGGTTGGTTTTATCTTTTCATAAACCCACAAGGGGTTGGATTTTATCTATAGAGTCGGTTAGGGTTTATGTGGTAGTTTTATAAGGCCTGATATTTACCACCATTATGCCATGATATAAGCTCTATTTAGGTTTTATTATACGTGTTTTGCAGTATGTCTTAGAGTATTTCAGGTGAAAAACCATTAGCTTTAAGATATAGATTTCATAAACCCACTAGGGGTTGGTTTTATCTTTTCATAAACCCACTAAGGGTTGGTTTTATGTTTCATAAACCCACTAAGGGTTGGATTTATCTATAGAGTCGGTTAGGGTTTTTGTAATTTCCTGATAAGGCCTGATATTTACCACTATTGTACCATGATATAAGCTATATTTTGGTTCTGTTATATGTGTTTAGCGTATGTCTTAGAGTATTTCGGGTGAAAGCCCATTAGCTTTAGGATTTAGATTTCATAAACCCAATGGGTGATAGTTTTATCTTTTCATAAACCCACTTAAGGTTGGATTTATCTTTTCATAAACCCAATAATGGTTGGAATTATCTTTAGAGTTGGTTAGGTTTTTTGTAGTTTCCTGATAAGGCCTGATATTTACCACTAGTGTGCCATGATATAATCTCTATTTAGGTTCTATTATATGTGTTTAGAGTATGTCTTAGAGTATTTCTGGTGAAAGCCCATTACCTTTAGGATTTAGATTTCATAAACCCACTAGGGGTTGGTTTTATCTTTTCATAAACCCACTAAGGGTTGGTTTATCTTTCATAAACCCACTAGGGGTTGGATTTATCTATAGAGTCGGTTAGGGTGTTTGTATTTTCCTGATAAAGCCTGACATTTACCACTATTATCCCATGATACAAGCTCTATTTAGGTTCTATTTCACGTTATTTGGAGTATGTCTTAGTGTATTTCAGTTGAAAACCCATTAGCTTTAGGATATAGATTTCATAAACCCACAAGGGGTTGGTTTATCTTTTCATAAACCCACTAAGGGTTGGTTTTATCTTTTCGGAAACCCACTAGGGGTTGGATTTATGTTTAGAGTCGGTTAGGGTTTTTGTAATTTCTTGATAAGGCCTAATATTTACCACTATTGTGCCATGATATAAGCTCTATTTAGTTTCTATTATATATGTGTTAGAGTATGTCTTACAGTATTTCTGGTGAACCCCCATTAGCTTTAAGATTTAGATTTCATAAACCGACTAGGGGTTGGTTTTATCTTTTCAGAAACCCACTAAGGGTTGGTTTTATCTTTTCATAAACCCATTAGGGGCTGGATTTTATCTATCGAGTCGGTTAGGGTTTTTGTAGTAGTTTGATAAGGCCTGATATTTACCACTATTGTTTCCATGATATAAGCTCTATTTAGGTTCTATTATACGTGTTTTGGAGTTTGTCTTAGAGTATTTCAGGTGAAAACCCATTAGCTTTAGGATTTAGATTTCATAAACCCACTAGGGGTTGGTTTTATCTTTTCGTAAACCCACTAAGGGTTTGTTTATCTTTTCATAAACCCAATAGGGGTTGGATTTATCTATAGAGTCGGTTAGGGTTTTTGTAGTTTCCTGATAAGGCCTGATATTTACCACTAATGTGCCATAATATAAGCTCTATTTAGGTTCTGTTATATGTGTTTAGAATATGTCTTACAATATTTCGGGTGAATCCCCATTAGCTTTAAGATTTAGATTTCATAAACCCACTACGGGTTGTTTTTATCTTTTCATAAACCCACTAACGGTTGGTTTTATCTTTTCATAAACCCACTAGGGGTTGGATTTATCTATAGAGTCGGTTAGGGTTTTTGTAGTAGTTTTATAAGGCCTGATATTTACCACCATTGTGCCATGATATATGCTCTATTTAGGTTTTATTATACGTGTTTTGGAGTATGTCTTAGAGTATTTCAGGGGAAAAACCATTAGCTTTAGGATATAGATTTCATAAACCCACAAGGGGTTGGTTTATCTTTTCATAAACCCAATAAGGGTTGGTTTTATCTTTTCGTAAACCCACTAGGGGTTGGATTTATCTATAGAGTCGGTTAGGGTTTTTGTAGTAGTTTTATTAGGCCTGATATTTACCACCATTGTGCCATGATATAAGCTCTATTTAGGTTTTATTATACGTGTTTTGGAGTATGTCTTAGAGTATTTCAGGTGAAAAACCATTAGCTTTAGGATATAGATTTCATAAACCCACAAGGGGTTGTTTTATCTTTTCATAAACCCACTAAGGGTTTGTTTTATCTTTTCATAAACCCAATAGGGGTTGGATTTATCTATAGAGTCGGTTAGGGTTTTTGTAGTTTCCTGATAAGGCCTGATATTTACCAATATTGTGCCATGATATAAGCTCTATTTAGGTTCTATTATATGTGTTTAAAGTATGTCTTACAATATTTCGGGTGAATCCCCATTAGCTTTAAGATTTACATTTCATAAACCCACTAGGGGTTGGTTTTATCTTTTCATAAACCCACTAAGGGTTGGTTTTATCTTTTCATAAACCCACTAGGGGTTGGATTTTATCTATAGAGTCGGTTAGGGTTTTTGTAGTAGTTTTATAAGGCCTATTTAGGTTTTATTATACGTGTTTTGGAGTATGTCTTAGAGTATTTCAGGTGAAAAACCATTATCTTTAGGATATAGATTTCATAAACCCACAAGGGGTTAGTTTATCTTTTCATAAACCCACTAAGGGTTGGTTTTATCTTTTCGTAAACCCACTAGGGGTTGGATTTATCTATAGAGTCGGTTAGGATTTTTGTAGTTTCCTGATAAGGCCTGATATTTTCCACTATTGTGCCATGATATAAGCTCTATTTAGGTTCTACTATATGTGTTTAGAGTATGTCTTAGAGTATTTCGGGTGAAAACGCATTAGCTTTAGGATTTAGATTTCATAAACCCACTAGGGGTTGGTTTTATCTTTTCATAAACCCACTAAGGGTTGGTTTTATGTTTTCATAAACCCACTAAGGGTTGGATTTATCTATAGAGTCGGTTAGGGTTTTTGTAATTTCCTGATAAGGCCTGATATTTACCACTATTGTACCATGATATAAGCTATATTTTGGTTCTGTTATATGTGTTTAGAGTATGTCTTAGAGTATTTCGGGTGAAAGCCCATTAGCTTTAGGATTTAGATTTCATAAACCCAATGGGGGTTGGTTTTATCTTTTCATAAACCCACTAAAGGTTGGTTTTATCTTTTCATAAACCCAATAATGGTTGGAATTATCTTTAGAGTCGGTTAGGTTTTTTGTAGTTTCCTGATAAGGCCTGATATTTACCACTATTGTGCCATGATATAAGCTCTATTTAGGTTCTATTATATGTGTTTAGAGTATGTCTTAGAGTATTTCTGGTGAAAGCCCATTAGCTTTAGGATTTAGATTTCATAAACCCACTAGGGGTTCGTTTTATCTTTTCATAAACCCACTAATGGTTGGTTTATCTTTCATAAACCCACTAGGGGTTGGATTTATCTATAGAGTCGGTTAGGGTGTTTGTATTTTCGTGATAAAGCCTGACATTTACCACTATTTTCCCATGATACAAGCTCTATTTAGGTTCTATTTCACGTGTTTTGGAGTATGTCTTAGAGTATTTCAGGTGAAAACCCATTAGCTTTAGGATATAGATTTCATAAACCCACAAGGGGTTGGTTTATCTTTTCATAAACCCACTAAGGGTTGGTTTTATCTTTTCGGAAACCCACTAGGGGTTGGATTTATGTTTAGAGTCGGTTAGGGTTTTTGTAATTTCTTGATAAGGCCTAATATTTACCACTATTGTGCCATGATATAAGCTCTATTTAGTTTCTATTATATGTGTGTTAGAGTATGTCTTTCAGTATTTCTGGTGAACCCCCATTAGCTTTAAGATTTAGATTTCATAAACCCACTAGGGGTTGGTTTTATCTTTTCATAAACCCACTAAGGGTTGGTTTTATCTTTTCATAAACCCACTAGGGGTTGGAGTTTATCTATAGATTCGGTTAGGGTTTTTGTAGTAGTTTGATAAGGCCTGATATTTACCACTATTGTTTCCATGATATAAGCTCTATTTAGGTTCTATTTTACGTGTTTTGGAGTATGTCTTAGAGTATTTCAGATGAAAACCCATTAGCTTTAGGATTTAGATTTCATAAACGCACTAGGGGTTGGTTTTATCTTTTCGTAAACCCACTAAGGGTTTGTTTTATCTTTTCATAAACCCAATAGGGGTTGGATTTATCTATAGAGTCGGTTAGGGTTTTTGTAGTTTCCTGATAAGGCCTGATATTTACCACTAATGTGCCATGATATAAGCTCTATTTAGGTTCTATTATATGTGTTTAGAGTATGTCTTACAATATTTCGGGTGAATCCCCATTAGCTTTAAGATTTAGATTTCATAAACCCACTAGGGGTTGGTTTTATCTTTTCATAAACCCACTAAGGGTTGGTTTTATCTTTTCATAAACCCACTAGGGGTTGGATTTTATCTATAGAGTCGGTTAGGGTTTTGTAGTAGTTTTATAAGGCCTGATATTTACCACCATTGTGCCATGATATAAGCTCTATTTAGGTTTTATTATACGTGTTTTGGAGTATGTCTTAGAGTATTTCAGGTGAAAAACCATTAGCTTTAGGATATAGATTTCATAAACCCACAAGGGGTTGGTTTATCTTTTCATAAACCCACTAAGGGTTGGTTTTAACTTTTCGTAAACCCACTAGGGTTGGATTTATCTATAGAGTCGGTTAGGGTTTTTGTAGTTTCTGATAAGGCCTGATATTTACCACTATTGTGCCATGATATAAGCTCTATTTAGGTTTTATTATACGTGTTTTGGAGTATGTCTTAGAGTATTTCAGGTGAAAACCATTAGCTTTAGGATATAGATTTCATAAACCCACAAGGGGTTGGTTTATCTTTTCATAAACCCACTAAGGGTTGGTTTATCTTTTCGTAAACCCACTAGGGGTTGGATTTATCTATAGAGTCGGTTAGGTTTTTGTAGTTTCCTGATAAGGCCTGATATTTACCACTATTGTGCCATGATATAAGCTCTATTTAGGTTCTATTATATGTGTTTAGAGTATGTCTTAGAGTATTCGGGTGAATCCCCATTAGCTTTAAGATTTAGATTTCATAAACCCACTAGGGGTTGGTTTTATCTTTTCATAAACCCACTAAGGGTTGGTTTTATCTTTTCATAAACCCACTAGGGGTTGGATTTTATCTATAGAGTCGGTTAGGGTTTTTGTAGTAGTTTGATAAGGCCTGATATTTACCACTATTGTTTCCATGATATAAGCTCTATTTAGGTTCTATTATACGTGTTTTGGAGTATGTCTTAGAGTATTTCAGGTGAAACCCATTAGCTTTAGGTTTTAGATTTCATAAACCCACTAGGGATTGGTTTTATCTTTCCATCAACCCACTAAGGGTTGGTTTTTTGTTTCCATAAACCAACTAGGGGTTGGATTTATCTATAGAGTCGGTTCGGGTTTTTTTTTGTTTCCTGATAAGGCCTGATATTTAACACTATTGTGCCATGATATAAGTTCTATTTAGGTTCTATTATATGTGTTTAGAGTATGTCTTAGAGTATTTCGGGTGAAAACCCATTAGCTTTAGGATTTAGATTTCATAAATCCACTAGGGGTTGGTTTTATCTTTTCATGAACCCACTAAGGGTTGGTTTTATCTTTTCATAAACCCAATAGGGGTTGGATTTATCTATAGAGTCGGTTAGGGTTTTTGTAGTTTCCTGATAAGGCCTGATATTTACCACTAATGTGCCATGATATAAGCTCTATTTAGGTTCTATTATATGTGTTTAGAGTATGTCTTACAATATTTCGGGTGAACTCCCATTAGCTTTAAGATTTAGATTTCATAAACCCACTAGGGGTTGGTTTTATCTTTTCATAAACCCACTAAGGGTTGGTTTTATCTTTTCATAAACCCACTAGGGGTTGGATTTTATCTATAGAGTCGGTTAGGGTTTTTGTAGTAGTTTTATAAGGCCTGATATTTACCACCATTGTGCCATGATATAAGCTCTATTTAGGTTTTATTATACGTGTTTTGGAGTATGTCTTAGAGTATTTCAGGTGAAAAAACCATTAGCTTTAGGATATAGATTTCATAAACCCACAAGGGGTTGGTTTATCTTTTCATAAACCCACTAAGGGTTGGTTTTATCTTTTCGTAAACCCACTAGGGGTTGGATTTATCTATAGAGTCTGTTAGGATTTTTGTAGTTTCCTGATAAGGCCTGATATTTTCCACTATTGTGCCATGATATAAGCTCTATTTAGGTTCTATTATATGTGTTTAGAGTATGTCTTAGAGTATTCGGGTGAAAACCCATTAGCTTTAGGATTTAGATTTCATAAACCCACTAGGGGTTGGTTTTATCTTTTCATAAACCCACTAAGAGTTTGTTTTAGCTTTTCATAAACCCAATAGGGGTTGGATTTATCTATAGAGTCGGTTAGGGTTTTTGTAGTTTCCTGATAAGGCTTGATATTTACCACTAATGTGCCATGATATAAGCTCTATTTAGGTTCTATTATATGTGTTTAGAGTATGTCTTACAATATTTCGGGTGAACCCCCATTAGCTTTAAGATTTAGATTTCATAAACCCACTAGGGGTTGGTTTTATCTTTTCATAAACCCACTAAGGGTTGGTTTTATCTTTTCATAAACCCACTAGGGGTTGGATTTATCTATAGAGTCGGTTAGGTTTTTGTAGTAGTTTTATAAGGCCTGATATTTACCACCATTGTGCCATGATATAAGCTCTATTTAGGTTTTATTGTACGTGTTTTGGAGTATGTCTTAGAGTATTTCAGGTGAAAAAACCATTAGCTTTAGGATATAGATTTCATAAACCCACAAGGGGTTGGTTTATCTTTTCATAAACCCACTAAGGGTTGTTTTATCTTTTCGTAAACCCACTAGGGGTTGGATTTATCTATTGAGTCGGTTAGGATTTTGTAGTTTTCCTGATAAGGCCTGATATTTACCACTAATGTGCCATGATATAAGCTCTATTTAGGTTCTATTATATGTATTTAGAGTATGTCTTAGAGTATTTCGGGTGAAAGCCCATTAGCTTTAGGATTTAGATTTCATAAACCCAATGGGGGTTGGTTTTATCTTTTCATAAACCCACTAAAGGTTGGTTTTATCTTTTCATAAACCCAATAATGGTTGGAATTATCTTTAGAGTCGGTTAGGTTTTTTGTAGTTTCCATTAAAGGCCTGATATTTACCACTGTTGTGCCATGATATAAGCTCTATTTAGGTTCTATTATATGTGTTTAGAGTATGTGTTAGTGTATTTCTGGTGAAAGCCCATTAGCTTTAGGATTTAGATTTCATAAACCCACTAGGGGTTGGTTTTATCTTTTCATAAACCCACTAAGGGTTGGTTTATCTTTCATAAACCCACTAGGGTTGGATTTATCTATAGAGTCGGTTTAGGGTGTTTGTATTTTCCTGATAAAGCCTGACATTTACCACTATTATCCCATGATACAAGCTCTATTTAGGTTCTATTTCACGTGTTTTGGAGTATGTCTTAGTGTATTTCAGGTGAAAACCCATTAGCTTTAGGATATAGATTTCATAAACCCACAAGGGGTTGGTTTTATCTTTTCGGAAACCCACTAGGGGTTGGATTTATGTTTAGAGTCGGTTAGGGTTTTTGTAATTTCTTGATAAGGCCTAATATTTACCACTATTGTGCCATGATATAAGCTCTATTTAGTTTCTATTATATGTTTTAGTATGTCTTACAGTATTTCTGGTGAACCCCCATTAGCTTTAAGATTTAGATTTCATAAACCCACTAGGGGTTGGTTTTATCTTTTCAGAAACCCACTAAGGGTTGGTTTTATCTTCTCATAAACCCATTCGAGTCGGTTAGGGTTTTTGTAGTAGTTTGATAAGGCCTGATATTTACCACTATTGTTTCCATGATATAAGCTCTATTTAGGTTCTATTTTACGTGTTTTGGAGTATGTCTTAGAGTATTTCAGATGAAAACCCATTAGCTTTAGGATTTAGATTTCATAAACGCACTAGGGGTTGGTTTTATCTTTTCGTAAACCCACTAAGGGTTTGTTTTATCTTTTCATAAACCCCAATAGGGCGTTGGATTTATCTATAGAGTCGGTTAGGGTTTTTGTAGTTTCCTGATAAGGCCTGATATTTACCACTATTGTGCCATGATATAAGCTCTATTTAGGTTCTATTATATGTGTTTAGAGTATGTCTTACAGTATTTCGGGTGAATCCCATTAGCTTTAGATTTAGATTTCATAAACCCACTAGGGGTTGGTTTTATCTTTTCATAAACCCACTAAGGTTGGTTTTATCTTTTCATAAACCCACTAGGGGTTGGATTTATCTATAGAGTCGGTTAGGGTTTTTGTAGTTTCCTGATAAGGCCTGATATTTACCACTAATGTGCCATGATATAAGCTCTATTTAGGTTCTATTATACGTGTTTTGGAGTATGTCTTAGAGTATTTCAGGTGAAAACCCATTAGCTTTAGGATATAGATTTCATAAACCCACAAGGGGTTGGTTTATCTTTTCATAAACCCACTAAGGGTTGGTTTTATCTTTTCGTAAACCCACTAGGGGTTGGATTTATCTATAGAGTCGGTTAGGGTTTTTGTAGTAGTTTTATAAGGCCTGATATTTACCACCATTGTGCCATGATATAAGCTCTATTTAGGTTTTATTATACGTGTTTTGGAGTATGTCTTAGAGTATTTCAGGTGAAAAAACCATTAGCTTTAGATATATAGATTTCATAAACCCACAAGGGGTTGTTTATCTTTTCATATAACCCACTAAGGGTTTGTTTTATCTTTTCATAAACCCAAGAGGGGTTGCGATTTATCTATAGAGTCGGTTAGGGGTTTTTGTAGTTTCTGATAAGGCCTGATATTTACCAATATTGTGCCATGATATAAGCTCTATTTATGTTCTATTATATGTGTTTAGAGTATGTCTTACAATATTTCGGGTGAATCCCCATTAGCTTTAGGATTTAGATTCGATAAACCACTAGGGTTGGTTTTATCTTTTCATAAACCCACTAAAGGGTTGGTTTTAGCTTTTCATAAACCACTAAGGGATTGGATTTTATCTACAGAGTCGGTAAGGTTTTTTTTGTAGTTTATAAGGCCTGATATTTTACCACCATTGTGCCATGATAATAGCTCTATTTAGGTTTTATTATACGTGTTTTGGAGTATGTCTTAGAGTATTTCAGGCTGAAACCATTAGCTTTAGGATATTAGATTTCATAAACCCACAAGGGGTTGTTTATCTTTTCATAAACCCACTAAGGTTGGTTTTATCTTTCGTAAACCCACTAGGGTTGGATTTTATCTATAGAGTCGGTGAGGGTTTTTGTAGTAGTTTTATAAGGCCTGATTATTTACCACCATTGTGACATGATATATGCTCTATTTAGGTTTATTATACGTGTTTTGGAGTATGTCTTAGAGTATTTCAGGGGAAAAACCATTAGCTTTAGGATATAGATTTCATAAACCACAAGGGGTTGGTTTATCTTTTCATAAACCCATAAGGGTTGGTTTTATCTTTTCGTAAACCCACTAGGGGTTGGATTTATCTATAGAGTCGGTTAGGGTTTTGTAGTAGTTTTATTAGGCCTGATATTTACCACCATTGTGCCATGATATAAGCTCTATTTAGGTTTTATTATATGTGTTTTGGAGTATGTCTTAGAGTATTTCAGGTGAAAAACCATTAGCTTAGGATATAGATTTCATAAACCACAAGGGGTTGTTTTACCTTTTCATAAACCCACTAAGGGTTTGTTTTATCTTTTCATAACCCAATAGGGGTTGGATTTAATTTATAGAGTCGGTTAGGGTTTTTGTAGTTTCCTGATAAGTCCTGATATTTACCAATAATTGTGCCATGATATAAGCTCTATTTAGGTTCTATTATATGTGTTTAAAGTATGTCTTACAATATTTCGGGTGAATCCCCCATTAGCTTTAATATTTACATTTCATAAACCCACTAAGGGTTTGTTTTATCTTTTCATAAACCCACTAAGGGTTGGTTTTTATCTTTTCAATAAACCCACTAGGGGTTGGATTTTATCTATAGAGTCGGTTAGGGTTTTGTAGTAGTTTTACCCTATGGCCATGATATAAGCTCTATTTAGGTTTTATTATACGTGTTTTGGAGTATGTCTTAGAGTATTTCAGGTGAAAAACCATTAGCTTTAGGATATAGATTTCATAAACCCACAAGGGGTTGGTTTATCTTTTCATAAACCCACTAAGGGTTGGTTTTATCTTTTCGTAAACCCACTAGGGGTTGGATTTATCTATAGAGTCGGTTAGGATTTTTGTAGTTTCCTGATAAGGCCTGATATTTTCCACTATTGTGCCATGATATAAGCTCTATTTAGGTTCTACTATATGTGTTTAGAGTATGTCTTAGAGTATTTCGGGTGAAAACGCATTAGCTTTAGGATTTAGATTTCATAAACCCACTAGGGGTTGGTTTTATCTTTTCATAAACCCACTAAGGGTTGGTTTTATGTTTTCATAAACCCACTAGGGGTTGGATTTATCTATAGAGTCGGTTAGGGTTTTTGTAATTTCCTGATAAGGCCTGATATTTACCACTATTGTACCATGATATAAGCTCTATTTATGGTTCTGTTATATGTGTTTAGAGTATGTCTTAGAGTATTTCGGGTGAAAAGCCCATTAGCTTTAGGATTTAGATTTCATAAACCCAATGGGGGTTGTTTTATCTTTTCATAACCCACTAAGGGTTGGTTTATCTTTTCATAAACCCATAAGGTTGGAATTA
>CAJHQP010010858.1:0-17108 GCA_905132765.1 Moricandia arvensis
TGACAGACCCAAATAGAGCCTATAACATGGTCTAAAACTGGTAATCAATAGACTATATCAATTTGCAAGACAAGTCCATGGCCAAAATTTAGACTATTTATTAGGATTTTCTACCTTAGTTTTAAACTAAGCCTAGAAAACCTAAGAAATAGTTGTCTTCTAAGTTTCAAAAAAAAGTTTTAGAGTTGAGAGTTGGAACACCTTGTCACATCTATTGGAGAGAGAAATCTGATCATCATTACATAGAAGATCTTGAACTCCTTATCTTTTTACTCAGTTTATTCTATGAAATTTATTCAGACTTTAATCAAGTTCTTTATTGCTATGTCTGAGTAATTCATTATTAGATTTAGGGTTATTCAATGGTAGTAATGCATTGCTGATTTTATAGAATCGTTAGGGTAATCTTCTTGGTTCTTTGTTTAAGTTTCTCTTAATGCTACGATTAACTTGATCACCTCAATCTTAGAAAATAGGGTTGTATAGCGCAAGCGAGGATTCTGGTTATAACCTGGAACCTATCTTAAACAGTCTAAATAATCGGTAACAAACGAGAGTTGAATTGGAAGTTTAGAGAACCCATCAAACCACGAAACTAGTACTGTTTAGAATTAGCGTTGATAGATGCCACCTAGTGGATATCGATTGACACTCAGTTGAGATGCCTGAGAGCGATCTTCTAAACCCTAAGGTTTGAGTTCAAGAAACATGGCTTAATTAAAAATCTAGCAATCTATTAGTTGCATTACCTGATCCTACCTGAGAATTTCCCCTAACTCTAATCTCTTAAACTTGATCTTCACAAACAAAATCAATCTTGAAATCACTTTTATTGTAATTATAATTCATCTAGCTTTAATTCGAAAACATTAAGTCTATTGTGCAATCCCAAAGTCCCTGTGGATTCAAATCCCAAAGTATTACACTGAACCTCTTATTTGAGAGAGTAAAAGTGGGAGATAAGGTTAATTTCAAAGTGAAATAAAACCCCACTTCAAAGGTCTATCATATGAGGCCTTGCATCATCCACAAAGGACTAGTAGGGTCTTTCCTTCAATCAACCTGCCCTCGTCGAGTGAGCCTCATCCAGGTACTCTATCTCCGTCTCCACAGAGGCTCCTTGAAGGCTGATCCCAATATGTAAAAAGAGGTGTCATAAGGCTCCCACTGTCTCCTTCTTTTGGCTGGTCGCTCACTGGTGGTGGAAACAACCTCCTCATCGATCTAACCTAGCCTTTGACTGGTACAACAATATGAGCTCCTGAACCCTCAGCTTGTTGGGCTTCATCTTGCACAACATAGTGTTGGCAAGGACCTTCAGGAAGTAGAGAAGCGTCGGGTGGTGAAAGTCAGTGTGAGTGGATGATTTGGAGTCGAAGTGGCCTGTGGCTATGAATCCCCAAAAAAGTGGTATGTCCCATGGAAGGGAGGGATGGTGCAGGCAAGGTTATCGGGATTTTCAAACCCTGTACACTTGGGCAGAGGTCAGGAATGGTGATGTTTTATCTGATGCCTATGATGATGAAAGTCAAATACGCCTCAGACGCCCTGTTCACCTTGGAGTTCTGCTAAATCACTCGAGTTATGGCCATAAACTGTCGGACCAGGTTAGGATAGAGTGCATACGGCCTAGTAGCCATGGTTCCCATCACTCTTGGCAAGAGTACTGTTTTGTGTGTTATGATTAAGGGTTCATTTGACAGTTAAATGTTTAGGATGTTTATACCCTACTAGAACAATAAAACACACCGTGTCAATTTGGTGCCGTTGTCGGGGAACATTGAATCGGCATTAGATTTGATTTTTATGATTTAGTCTAGGTTTGATGTTACTTTTAAGTTACTAAAATTTTCTTTTCTTGTTTTTCAGGTACATGCAAAGAGTACCAGGAGCAGTAATGGACAAAACTACTATTCTTAGACCCAGAGAAGCTTGAACGTATGATCCGCAAAGAAAGACAACAAGCATAGATTGACGACATCTACTCAGCGTTGACCGACACCTATTTAGCGGATAGCATCGACCGACGCCTCTTTACGGATAGCATCGATCGACATCAGAACTTAAGCATCGACTGACATTCACCACAAGGCATTGATCGAACGAATACATACCCGCAATTGATCGATAACAGCAGACGAGCTCAGATGGTTGAGACTATTTTATTGGTTCAGAACGAGAATGGAGACTTGCATGATCTCAACAGTCACCTGCGTAAATGCAGCAAGTCAAAAAGATAGACGAACAGGGGGGCTGTAATCCCTTGTACAGAAGGAAGAGGCAGAAGTAGACGCTGCGGTATATCAACCTGAAGCTAACGCCCATGCTGATCAGAGAACACTGGCTGATTACAACCGTCCAAACCAGTTCTACGCCAACAGATCCGCCATTCTCCTTCCAGCTTTTCAGAGAAAACACTTTTGAGAATCAAGCCCGCTTTCTTCGGACTTGTAGTGCAAACGCCTTACCATGGATTGCGTCATGAGTACCCTATGGATCATTTGGAGCAATTTTAGGATCTAGTGACTGATATTAAAGCCAATGGAGTCCCTAAATAATATCTTTTTGTAAGCTCTTCAAAGTACTCACTTGCTGGAGAAGCTTCGTATTGGCATAAGTAGCTACCAGCAGGATCTATGACATCTTGGAATGACATAAATAAAGCTTTCTTGCGTAACTTCTTTGATTACACCAGAGCAAAAGATCTAAGGAGCAAGATTGCTACTTTATCACAAGAACCTTTAGAGTATTTCAGAAACTCATGAACCAGATTCAAGTCATACCATAGAGACTGTCCACATCACGGGTTCAACGAAGTGTAACTTTTAGTACTTTCTTCAGAGGCATTGGATTACAGTATCAGATGGCTTTGGACACGGCTAGTGAGAGTAATTTCAGCACTAGGAGTCCTGAAGAAGCTACTAGATTGATTGAGAACCTCGCATTCAGCAGGAATACCAAGAACACATAATTCGTGAGAAGGAAATCGGCTCCAGCTTTGAGCAAGGAGCAAATTGAAGAAGTACAGGCAAAAATGGATAGTTTTCAGAAATTTCTCAAGAAGCAGGTTACTTTTGCAGAGGTAGAAGCAGTAGAGTCTGGAGATGATGAGATTGAAGAAGAGGATGTGAACTACATTGATGGGAATGGTTCCCAGAGACAAGGAAATCGATGTTTCAACAAGAACTCCTATGGGACTAGTCAAAGGAGTAACTTTAATCAGAGTTCACAACAAAAGCCTTCAACAACAACAAGACTGATGGATCTTCCTACTACCACAATCCTCCTCCAGATACTAAAGAAAGCAAGATCGAAGTGATGGTTGATAGAGTTTCAAAGGGACAGCAGAAGATGACTGTGGATTTTAATGGGGAGATCGATGGTCTGTACCTCAACATCAATACCAAGTTCGAAGACCTCCGCACCCATGTAAAGAAATTGGAGAATCTAGTGATGCAAACAAGTGAAACCCTCAGGAGGCATGTGAGCTTGATCAAAGAGAAAATAGAGGCTGGAAAAAAAGCACCACATCAATTAATTAATTGATGATGAATTTGGCAAAAATTTAAGAGAGAGAAGCCCCAAGGAGAAGATTTTCATATGGAAAATTGGCATGTCACTTGGCACTTCTCTTCCGCGTCGATCAACAGAAAGCAGTATGCATCGATCGATGACTAGTCCGGCAGTATCAGTGGCTTCGTGTTAATCGACTAAATTCGATCAACAAAGGAATCAGAACATCAATCGACATGGAGCTAGAAGCATTAATCGACAATGCGACTCAGCATCGATTGACAGAGAAAGAAACCCAGTTCGACTGCCGAACATCTATGCAATCTGATTGTGCATCCAACTGTGACGGTTTCGGAACAGAATACAGACACGTCTGAAGCTATGGATCTTGATAGAGAAGATGAGAGACACTCCAAGACAAAGCAAAAGATCCCCCAAACATCAACGCCGAGAAGCCAATGAGAAAGAGATGGATAGCTTTGCCAAAACATTTTTCAAAACTCCTCTAGATACCTCTTCTGATGAAGCTTATTATAGGCATAATATAGGCATAATGTTCAATCATCACAGAGAGAAGATGAAGCAAAGGATATTTCTGAAGAAGAAAAGTGATCCTGGAAAGTTTGTGGTTCCATGCTTCATCAAGGGCAACGAATATCCCAACGCTCTCAGAGATAGTGGATCATCAGTGAGCATTATGCCAAAGTCTATGGCAGCGGAGCTGAACATAAGAGTGGAACCTTCCAATGATTCGTTCACGTTTGTAGACTCCTCAAGACTGAACCTAGGAGGGATGGTAAAAGATGTTCCAGTGCAAATCAACAACACCCTAGTCCCAGTAGACTTCCATGTGATCGACATCTGGATAGACTGGAACTCTTCGCTACTACTCGGTAGAGCATTCATGGCCACCGTAGGAGTTATCTGAGATATGAAGTTAAAAAGGTTGTATCTATCTTTAGTCGATCAATATTTTTTTTTATGAACCTCTTAAGAATAATTGCCAAAGCTACTCTGATTGAATTGTCTAATGATGCAGAGTTTGTGGCCACATGTTTTATGCGATTATGAGTTCCACGAGGAATCGGAAGATGAGGCATCGATCGACACCCAACCCACACCATAGATTAACGAGTCGGAAATTCAACAATCAATCGACACCCACGCCTCATTATCGATCGACACCCTCCATTCAGAACTGATCAAAACTTGCCATAATCCAGCCAACCTCGGGTACGATGAAGATTACAAAGAATAGAAAATAATCAAATACCGAGGAATTGCTATGGAAGAGACTGGTGTTTTACATGTTTCCCATCACTCGGGAAGTCGACGTCGATCGATGGTAACCAATAACCATCGATCGATTCTAGTTGCAACTCAGATTCCGAACTAGATTAGGAAGCAAAACGCGAAAGGGAGTATGGTTATCTACAACCAGATGAGTTCGACATTATGAGAGATCCAAACGGTGACGCAAGAGCTATGGATGGCAGAATTTTGCATGTTACCAGATAAGATGTAACAGACATACTTGCGATGGCTAATGGAGCTGGAAATCTTTTCGGCAACCAATCAGATTATCGAGCATCGATCGATGGTCACAATACACCATCAATCGACACCCTTCAGGCATACCGAGGTAATGCTGAAGCTGACGAAGATTATGATGCGGATTACCGAGAGGAAGAACAGATTGAGTATCGCTGCCTAGGAATGGAAGAAGCTGGTTGGGTAATGAACGCAACAGTGGATAATCAAGCATCAATCGAGAACACCTTTTTTCTTTCAAACAACATCAGAAGGAAACCAGAACAAGAGCCAAAAAACATAAAATGCAGATGATGGTTATCTCAGACCAGATGAGTTTGGAATTTTCAGAGATACAGAAGCACGTGCCCAAAATCTCTATGAAAAAATTATGAACATACCTAAGGAGGATGTAACATATGCCCTTGTTAGGGCCACCGGATCGGGAACTTTAGTTACACAATAGCCATCGATCAATGCACGTGTACAAACATCGATCAACTGCAAGGAACAACATATGAACATGCCGCTCCATGATCTATACACTCCCAAACATCTAGAATCGATCGACACCAAACCATCATCCATCGATCGACACCATTTCAGGGGTGAACCAGTATTGTACCTCTAACCTTTTGGTTCAGGAAGTACACAATCAGTTATTTGGATAAACCCACTTCTGATTGATGGTAATGTGGAGCATGGACAAAGAGATGATGATGCAAACGGCAGAAGAATTTTCTATTGGGAAAAGAAAGACAAGTATGGCATCAACAAAGATGAGAAAGGCAATGCACGAGCGATACATGGGAAAATTCTAAATGTGCAAGAGGAAGATATCAGGGAAGTTCTATAACGAGCTACTATGCTTAAACACATATACATATGTTTACCTGAACATGCGGAAAAGATCGCTATGTCTATGAAGAAGCAAGAAACATACAGTAGAGCAGAGATTGACGATATCGTGCATGAGATCTACAAAGCTCAAGAAATGTCACTAGATGATTTCTACAAGAGCCTTCATGATGTCTACTATCCTATAGAAAAGTGCCTCACTGGTTTGACTACACGCATGGATGAGATGGAACAAGATTTGGATACTGTTCAAATACAACATGCGATCGATGACAACATCATGTCATCGATCGATACTGAGTTTGACAGACAGAATTCAGCGGCAGAAGAAACAATTAAAAGACATGTTCGATGAGATTTCTTTTTCTCAGAGCCTGATGAAGGACGATATTCTCAACAATTGGAGGATATATCAGTGACTACAAAGTAGAATGCATTCGTTGGATGTTGCTAAGGAGATCATGAAGAATGAGAAATCTAGGTAATATGAGGCTATGAGAAGCTTCGTTGGCACATGGTTTCAGAATAGCAAAAAAGATGTAGACACTTATTTTACATGGTTTTCGTGCTTCCTATTCTCTATAATCCATTAAGCTTGAAACCCCAGATCTAGCATATTTACATTTACGTCTAGTTAGTCTATTTTCATATCTCCATATTTCGTTATTAGCATATTTCCATATTTCATCTATACCTTCCAATAAGGAATATTTCCTTAAACTGATTACTTGTTACCAATATATATAATCACCTAGTTTAGTCTTTAGAAATAAAAATCTATTGTGTGCCATTGCTGTCTGTGGATTCGATCCCTAAGAAGTACACCTGATCTCTCTTGGCAAGAGTATTGTTTTGTGTGTTAGGATTAAGGGTTAATTTGATAGTTAACTGTTTAAGATATTTATACCCTGCTAGAACAATAAACACACAATGTCAAATTTGTTGCCGTTGCCGGGAGCATTGATCACCATTAGATTTAGTTTCTAGGATTTAGTCTAGGTTTGTTTTTACTTTCAAGTTACTAAATTTTTGTTTTTCTTTGTTTTCAGGTGCATGCAAAAGAGTACCAGGAGAAATAAAAGACAATAGTTAGTATTATCAGACCCACATGAACTCGAACGTACGATCCGTAAAGAGAGACGACAAGCATCAATCAACGGCATCAACTCAACGTCGACCGACTCTTCTTTACGGACACCATCGACCGACATCAGAACTCCAGAATCGGCCGACACTGATCACTCAGCATCGATCGACAGAATCATATCCACATCAATCAACGGTATCAAACGAGTTCAGATGGTTGCACCTATTGTAGTGGTTCAAAAAGAGAATGGAGACTTGCATAACCTCAACCGTCATCTGCGTAATGCAGCAGGTCATAAGATAGACGATCATGAGGCCGTAATGCCTGATGCAGAAGCAGAAGCAGACGCTGCATTAGCTCAACCTGAAGCTAACACCCAAGCTACTAAGAGAACGCTGGCTGATTACAACCGTCAAGATCAGTTCTACGCCAACAGATCCGCCATTCGTCCTCCAGCTTTTTAGAGAAACAATTTTGAGATCAAGCCCACTTCTTCGGACTTGTAGCGCAGACACCTTACCATGGGTTGCGACATGAGCACCCTATGGATCACCTGAATCGATTTGAGGATCTAGTGACTGCTATTAAAGCCAATGGAGCCGCTGAGGACTATCTTTTCTGTAAACTCTTCAAGTACTCATTTGTTGGAGAAGCTTCATAATTTCTTAAGCAGCTACCACCATGATCTCTGACATCCTGGACTGACATCAAGAACACTTTCTTGCGTAACTTCTTTGATGACACGAAAGCAAAAACACCTGAGGGAGTAAGATTACTACTTTTCACAAGAACCTTCAGAGTCTTTCAGAAACTCATGGATCAGATTCAACTCATACCAGATAGACTGTCCACATCACAAGTTCAACGAAGTGCAGATTCTTAGCACTTTCTTCAGAGGTATTGGATTGCACTATCAGATGGCTTTAAACACAGGTAGTGGGGGGAATTTCAGCACCGGGAGCCCTGAAGAAGCTACAAGATAATCTGGCATCTAGCAGCAGTAACAAGAACACAGATTTTGAGAGAAGGAAATCAGCTCCAGCTGTGAGCAAGGATTTGATTGAAGAGGTCAAGGAAAAACTGGATAGTGTTCAAAAATGTCTCAAGAAGAAGGTTACTTTTGCAGAAGTAGAAGCAATTGAGTCTGGAGAAGATGGGACTGAAGAAGAGGATGTGAACTACATTGATGGGAATGGTTTCTAGAGACAAGGGAATGCATGTTTCAACAGGAACTCCTATGGTACTGGTCGAAGGAGTAACTTTAATCATAGTTTACAGCGAAGGCCCTTCAACAACAACAAGACTTATGGATCTTCCTACTACCAAAACCGCTCCTCCAGAAACTCAGGAAAGCAAGATTGAAGCAATGTTTGACAGAGTTTTAGAGGGAAACAGAAGATGACTGTGGATTTCAATTGAAAGATAGATAGTTTGTACCTTAACCACAATACCTAGTTCGAAAACCTCAACACTCATGTGAAGAAATTGGAGAATCAAGTGATGCAAACAAAGCGAGACCATTAGGAAGGCATGAGAACTTGTTTAAGGAGAAAATAGAGGCTGCACATAAGCACCACGTCAATGCATTGATTGATGATGATTTCTGGCAGGAAGTCAAGAGACAGAAGCCCCAAGACAGCGATTTTCGTGTGGAAAAATTCCATATCACTCGGCACTTCTCATTCGCATGGATCGACACCAATCAGTGTGCATCGATCAACAATGAAGCCTACAGAATCAATGGCTTCGTGTGAATCGACCAAACGTTGATCGACACCCGGACTCGTGACATCGATCGACAAAGAGATAGAAGAATCGATCGACAGTGCGACCTCAGCATCGATCAACAAGAGAGAACCATAGTTCGACTACCGAACCTCGATGAAAGTATGATTGTGTGTCCATCTGTGAAGGTTTCAGAACAGAATACAGACACATCTGAAGCTATGGATCTTGATAGAGAAGATGCGGGACACTCAAAGAGGAGGCAAAAGATCCCCAAACATTACCGCAGAGAAGCCAATGAAAAGCAGATGAATAGATTTGCAAAAAGAGTTTTTAAAATTACTCTAGATATTTTTTTTTTATGAAGCTTGTTATACTCACATATTGTGAATGTTTTTCAAGGAAACAGGGGAGGCAGACAATGATATAGAGATAATGTTCAATCACCTTAGAGAGAAGATGAAACAGAGGACCTGTCTAAAGAAGAAAGGTGATCCTGGAAAGATTCGTGGTTACTTGCTTCATCAAAGGAAACAAATATCCAACCCCTCTGTGATACTGAATCATCAATAAGCATTATGCCAAAGTCTATGGCAGAGGAACTGAACCTGAAACTGGAACCCTCCAACGATTCTTTCACATTCGTAGACTGCTCAAGAGTGAACTCAGGAGGGATGGTAAAAGATGTTCCATTGCAGATCAAGAATACCTTAGTCCCAATAGACTTCCATGTGATGGACATCAGATAGATTGGAACTCTTCGCTACTACTTGGGAGAGCATTCATAGCCACTGTGGGAGCTATATGCGATATGAAGTTAAACAGGTTGTATCTATCTCTAATTGATCAAAATATTTTTTATGAACCTGTTAAGAATAAGAACAAACTACTCTGATTGAATTGTCTAATGATGCCAGAGCTTGTTGGCCACATGCTTCTTGCGATTACGAGTTCAATGAGAAATCGGAAGAAGGAGCATCGATCGATAACCCAACCCAGACCATCGATCGACAGGGTTACAGTTCAACAATCTATCGACACTCACCCTTATATATCGATCGACACCTAACACTTCCGAACCAATCAACACCTACCATACATATCTCAATTAAAATCCAGCCTACCTCGAGTACGACGAAGATTACAAAGAAGAAGAGATGATCGAATACCGAGGGATTGCTATGGAAGAAGCTGGTGATTTACATGTTTCCTATCAAATTGGGAAATCGACATCGATCGATGGTAACCATACACCATCAATCGATACTAGGAAGAAGCAGAGACCAAAGTAGATTCAGCAGCAGAATGCGAAAGGGAATATAGTTATCTACGCCCGTGTAAACGCATCAATAGACGCACGTGAACACGCATCGATCGACAGCGAGGAACAGAAGAACATGACAAAACATAAAATCGATCGACCACAGCAGTCTTGCATCGATCGACACCACTAGTCCAGGAGTAAACAGGTTTTGTACCTCTGATCCTTTTGGTTCAGGAAGTCCACAATCAGTCGATTGGATAAACCCACTACTGATAGACGGGCCGCGTAGAGCGTGGACATAGAGCTTATGACTATGGGAACCGAAATTCGCACTGTCGATTTCCGTTGAATTAGGAACACAGGGTAATCCCTAGTTTCCCAGAGGTCCCAAATATCTTCTAAACCACACGCTAATCAATCAGAATATGAAGTAAATATGGAAAACAAAGTAAGAATTGAAAAGAGAGCAAATCGATGTCTTATTCCGAATTTGCGTATGAGTGTTTATAACAGGATACGAGCCTAGGCTATGAGAGTTGTCGGTGAGAAAACCCTAGTTGTAATAACCTAAGATGGCAAAACCCTAGTTGAGTCGCAGCTCGAATAACAAAAATAGAAAGATTCCTAAATGTTCTAAGTGATAAGCTATGTTTGCTCTGGTAGAGATTTTCGTGTTGTCCTCTGCATCATCACCCTTGAAGATCCTTAATACACTCTCTAGAGGCGGTTTGCTCTTTCCCCTTCTACGCTTGGTCAAATTTTATCGCTTCACAGAAAATATTCCTTTTTTCCTAGATCTTCATGATTATATTCGTAAACTTAACATTTATCTTCGATCTTGGACATTTATCCCTTCAACTTAACATTTAGTCTTTCCTACAAAATAAAAGAATAACCGTCACAAATTTTGAGCTTGATTTTGGATAAAATCGCGAGTGGGCCGTTAGCCAAGCTTTAGACCTCGTCGGCTTTTTCTGACTTAGGCGTTTCCTACGATTTTCTCGAAATAACATTTGTAAGACGACGTTCGTTCGAGATTAGGATCCTTCATACGGGAAGTTTGACTCTAGGGTTGTTTAGTTAACCGTTATCGTCTCATACGATCGGACCCTGATTTTTCTCGAGAAGGAGTTCTTTCGGTAAAGTTCCATGTCAATCCCGATCGAGACGAACAAGGATAAGTTCGATGAAGAATCAAACGTCGAGTTATAACAGAGGACAGGTGAAACTAAGTTGGATTGTGATGCCGACTGGACAAACGAGCTTAGTCGGATTGCTGCGTGCCTATCTAACTTCCCGCTTCGGTCGAGTTAGCGCTTGTCGCAACTCGCAATACGGCGAGTTGGTCGTGTCGTGCCTACTATACGTGTCGTGCCTACTAACTCGCGCCATCAGGCGTAGTTGGTGAGTTGGTCGATCCGTGCTGAATAATCACCGTATGACGAGTTGGCTTGTCGCAACTCAGCCATTCGGTGCGAGTTGGTCGATCCGTGTTCCTTTCTTCAGTTTTGGCGCGCAAAGACTTTCGTTAAAAGTCGATTATCGTAAAAGACTCTGCATTCGTATAAGAAAGCATGATTTTTAGAGGGTGCTGATTTCGAGAATACAGTTTTTGACACAATACGCGTTCTCACCGATAGGGAAATCCGACGTTGATGTTTGTCGTAATCGACTTGACGCTACAATTATCGACTAGATCGTTAGAATCACATGGTCTCTAGCGAGCGTTTTGGCAGGTTGGTTAGAAAGATTTTAGGCGGAATCATGTTTGAAAAGAGTCTGTGAATAGTGGTCTGCTTAGTCCTCTAAGAGCGGAATGCAGTAGGGATGTGGGGCTCAGGCGCCTTGTGAGGCTGCCTACGTATCCTTGTAAAAGGGATCAGCGTTCGTAGTTCGTTCTTAGAGTTAAGGTTCTCTTACTTCCAGTTTTTCAGTGAGACCCTTATGGTTTAGCTGTGTGTCGTGTACACATTATCAGGCATGTTCTGCATATGGCATGCGTATATTGGACCGTTTGTCAGGCCTCAGCGAGTAGGGATGTAAATGTACGGATTAAATAACCAGCCAGCCCACACACAAATTACGCCAACCCAGTTTATACCCAAACCCACAGGCGTAGTGGGGATTGAGTTCATCTTCTCTATCCGAAACCATAAACATGCAAGGATGAAATTCAAACCATGAAAATAACCCAGTAGGATATAGGTTACGCGCATAGGGTCACGCACATTACTATATTATCTATTCTAAAAAATATCATATAGATATTAATATCATTAATGTGAGCTTTAATATTTAAACAAGATTTTGTAGTTTTGACAGAAAACTGCAATTATTTTGCGTTTTGACGAAAAATTCATTTTTTATACGGTTTTGTGCGGGATAAAATTCATTTTTGCGGGAAAATTCATTATTGCAGTTTTTCGACGAAAACAAACTCATTTTTCGGTTTTGCGGGAAACTCCATTTTTACGGCTTTTGGGCGGGAAAACTCTGGGTTTTGTGGTTTCTGGCGGTAACGTCATTTCTTTGGCGGTTTTAGCAGGAAAACTCGTTTTTTGCGATTTGACGGGAAAATACTATTTTTTGCGGATTTGATGGGAAAACACTCGTTTTGGCTAGTTTTGACGTGAAAACTCATTATGTGCGGTTTTGGGCGTGGAATAACGTCGTTTTTTCGGGAAAACTCATTTTTGCGGTTTCGGCGGAAAAACTTATTTTGCGGTTTGGCGGTGAAAACTCGTTTTGCTGTTTCGAGCTGAAAATGCAGGAAACTCGTATTTGCGGGCGGTTTTGTTGTTGCTTGGCGGTGAATAACTCATTTTTGCGGTTTTTGCGGTTTTGACGGGAATATACTCGTACGGTTTTGACGGGAAAACCCACATTTATATCGGTTTTGGCGGTGAAACACTCATTTTGCGGTTTTGGAGGATAAACTCTATTTTTGTTGTTTTGAGGATAATTAAACCTCATTTTTTGGCGGTTTTAGTGAAAAAAAACTCATTTTTACAATTTTTATATAATTTATTTAACAATGTGAAAAACATAATAATATAATGATGAAAAACCCCATGGGGTACGCTCTGATTAATCGCCTCTTTGTATTACCCAACATAAATATGTGGGTTTGACAAATTTATAGAACCCATATTTAACCATACTTAATCTTTTAGGTGGTAAAACGCCAACCATTATTAGTGGTTCTGGGTAACCGCCATGGGTATTTACTTCCCTGTTAACATCACTATGCACTCGAGACGGCAGCCTTGTAGGCTGTTTATTTTTGGGCGAGTGTGGTTTGTAATTTTCATGTTTCGGGACCTGGTAATGCGTGCTGGCTTTTTGGATCCCGATACGCTTTGCTATTTTTTAATGAATAAAATAGGCTTTTTCTCTGAAATTAGTTTGTAAATAGATTCACATTTTTCTAAGTAATTGAGTAGATGGGATACGAGTGTCATCTCGTTACACGAAACTCTTGCGATGCATCATATTGCGTTGCTCGTTAATTTCGTCGAGTGTTTGAGTAGTTTTCTCAAAGTTTCGTGAGCAGCCTTAGATATAAACAAAGATGACATTTTTTCATGATCTCGTATCTTTGCTATCATGCCTTGAGTGACGTTAGAGATCCAGTGTGTTGGGATAGGGTAAGACGCTAGCGTCTAATACAGTTTTAGGTGGTGTGGTGACTACTCTGTCTTACGTTTCTCTTTGATATCGCATCGACTGCATTCATGCTCGCTTTACGAGTTCACAGCATATGTTTCAGAGCTTATGTGACGTTGTATGGTAGTGATCGAGCGTCTCTTCAGGACATTTTTAAAGTCTCTACGAAAGTGTTGACCAAAATTTTGATTCTCTTTTATAGCTGCTGTACACCGCTTCGTCGTCGGGTTGTCGTAGAGCTATCTCTACGAGATGGCTTAGTCTGTTTAGCAAACGTTAAGTTAGGAGTTTGTTGTGATCAGATAAGAAAATTAATTGTAGATCATAATCATATTTTTGAACATTGCGAAGAGATACGTGTTTAAGAAGGTGTCTATTGTTTTATATGTCTCGGTCGGCACTGTTTTTAAGTTACCAAGTTCCGTTTCGGAAAGTTTTGACGATACAGTTCTCTGCAGCGTATCGATCGTACGTCTCGATGTGTCGAAGGTTGAGTTTTTTTGGCGGGCTTCAAGATTTTGTGGTATCGACACGTTTTTGTTTGAGCTCTTATAGAAGAGTAATCGTTTTGGTTTGTTTCTGTTGAGGAATCTAGAGGAACACTGGGTCGCGTAAAATTTGTCACTGAGATTATGCGACCTTCCTTCACTGTGGCTTTGTGAAGATTCGGACCCCCGATATTTATTTCGTATAACTTTGACATTTATACGGAAATAATGTGATGATCGGTTTATGAGGCATGCGCATGGCCTACAAGTGAGTTTCTGTCTACTACTGTGAGAGTTTTTTGTTTGAAGTATTAGGAGTATACGACGTATAGTACTACGTACCTGCTCTCTCTCTCTGTTTACAAAGAGAAACGGCCAGAACACGATGATTTTTGAAGGTTGTGTACGTCTTTTCTTTCGAAGAGTTGGATGTATCGCACTATATCCAGGTGGTTTAAAGACGACGCTAGCTTGTGACTTGGGGGACTTTAAGTTCATGACTACGGATAATACGTCGATTTAGAAAAATTCTAGGAACGAGAAGCGGTCTTAGATATGATGTTCGTGTTACTAGTTCCTTCTTCCTTAGAAAGTGATGCTAAGTGTGCGTGGCGATCGTGTTCTCGGTTTTCCGAGAGTTTAGATAGGTTTAGCAAAATTTGCTTAAGCCATCGCAGAACAATAGATTGCGAGACTGTGGAAATCCGTAAGATTTAGATTGCTCGATATCTATTCTCCTAACGTATCCTAGTTCCCTATAGTTTTATGTGATTTCGCGAAGCGTTTTTATATTTCTTGTACCTTCTACGAAAATTCCAAGTCTGATTCCATAAAGTCTCAAGTCTGCCATAGTCTTAGTTTTCTCGATAGGTTTGGGTCACGCTTTTCTCCGTTTTGCTGTTGCTCATCTCCGTTCCTCTCGTCGTGTCTCGTACGCCCCTAATGAATGGTACAATATTGGTCTTACTGGCCGCGTTTAGGCTCAGACTGTCTCTATGGTTTTTATCGTATAGAGGTCCACGGTAGCTCCAATCCAGACTCATAACAAGAGAGACTTTTTCTATCGGGATGTTAAAGGAGAAGGTTAATATGGAGGTAGTGCCGAGTAGGATCCCAATAGGCGATGGAGGATCCCAGAGGGATGAGTAGCGACACCTATGAGGTCGAGTAGGAGCCAAGCCTAAGGAGTTTTATCGGTCGAGTCTCAGCTTTGTGTTTTGTCAGTACAAATCTTATATGGAAACTCGTCGATTGAGATGAAACAAAAAGCATTTGAGTCTGATGTATCGAGATTCTCAAGAGACATCAATAGGAGAAGCTCATCGCAGGGCGTCTATACTTCGTTTGATCGTAAAATGTCAGCGGCGAACTCTGAGTTGAGACGAAACCAAAACCTTTTTTATCAGACTCAAAGTGAGAGACTCATATAGGTGACGCCATAAAGTGTGCTCATATCAATCTACAAGTCGCGCATGTGGCTGAGTTGGATTGGTCCAACTAGCCCACGCAATGGGCAGTTAGTAATGGCCGTCGTTTTGTAATACATTGTCCTCCGTACTATGGCGAGTTGACGCGGTCCGACGCCTAATGTGTCTGTTGCGGTCAAGAATCGGTTACGACGGATACAGCACGTCAGAATCCTAGCAGGCAGTATGTGTTTGTTGTGGGGAAAAACTCTGAATGTACTCTGAATACCAGCAATATCTAAAAATTGTGTTATTTGTTAGTACGAATACTAATAGTCTCGAAATTGACTTAAGCGAAAGTCTCCGTGTCAAAACGTCGAAAGAAGGAACACGAATCGACCTAACTCGCCATACATGCGAGTTGGACAGCACGGACGCTTAGACCAACTCGCATCTAGGATTGTCGAATAGAACTAAAACAAACAATAATGGTGTATCGCGTATCGAATGACAATGTTAGTTTTTCCGAAGATATCATCTGAAGATCGAGGAAAGAAAGCATATTTTGTGCGAAGCTATAAATTCGAGCGAAGGGCAATGGGAAAGAGCAAACTGCCTCTATAGAGTAAGTATAGAGGACTGTCAAGGGTGATGTGATGCTAAGAGACACGATAATCTCCACTCAGCAGCAAACATAGCTTAGCATTTACAGCATTTAGGCAACTACTACCATTTTGTTATTGCGAGTTTATGAGATCAGCTAGGGTTTTGGCAGTCTTATTTCAGTGTATTCTATAATAGCAGATCTCGCCGACAGTCTCTCATAGCCTCAGCTCCTATCTGCCTGTAAACAGCTCTATCGCTATTTCGGATTAGACATTGTATTCGTCAATCTCTCTCTGTGTGATCTTGACTTTGTTTTCCGCATATTTACTTCGTATTTGATTGATGGGCATGTGGGTTTTGGAGATATTCGGACCTCTGGGAAGACTAGGGTTTTACCCTGCGTTCCTAATTCAATCGAAAATCGACATGTGCGAATTTCGGTCCCACAGTTTCGCGCGCAGAAGGTGTGGAGGAGGGTACAGATTCAATCTAACTCTCAGCGCATCACACTCAATATCGAAACATGTCGCATTACGTCTCATCAACCGCAACAGCCTCGCGTGACGATAACGTCGAAAGCACTCCTAGCAACGAACGTCTCTCGCTGGTCTAAAAACGCGATGCATAACACCGCAGCGTTTCGACGGAGGTGAAGAAGAATGTTCACCGAATTTTGAGCACAGAAGTCAGCAGAATAGGATAAGGTCATGAATTCTCATCACTAACAGGTGAAACCTGCACAGAAGAAGGGACGATGGCATCTTTCCGAAGGATATAACCTGATCCGACTGGAGAAGACTCGATCATTCGCACGCTTTTGGGACGTCCATACTGCGCGGATTAGGCAAACCATAAACACCCCAACCCGGGATATTTGCGTAAGTCGTAAGAAAAATTCTAAGTAAGAATAATTTGGAAGTCTTCATTAAGTACACATAAGTAAATACTTGCAGTAATAATAAACC
>CAJHQP010010859.1:0-17104 GCA_905132765.1 Moricandia arvensis
ACCCAAGGAAAAGGCACTCGTCCGGTAAGGGAGATATGAACTCAGATCCGGAAGGATTGAGAACTGATGGATGAATAGTGACACAAAGGGTTGCGGAAGGCCCAATGATACTTACCAGACTTCGATCGTTTCGGATGTGACGCACCGGTCCAACAAAAGAAGGATCAAAACTTGGAGATAACCTCACCAAGAAACTAAGAAATGTTCTAACAAAGAACAAAGAGTGAAACTCTAAAAAGGGGAAAACAATCTGATTTTATTTCATTGCAGAGATTACATATTTATAAGGTTGTAGTCAAAGAAAGACTTAATGAAAGCACATAAAATATATGCCTAGAAAATACATATTGACTAGATAATTATTAACGAGTCAAATGTGCAGAAAATGATGTAGTCTTGTCAAGATTGCTGAAAATGATGAAGACAGTCAAAGTGATCTTTGCTACTGTCCAGGTTCATTCTGGTCATGCACACCATTCTGGAGGATATGATACACACGGGACGATCCACACATGTCTGAATTCGCGAGAACTGAACATCACCTGATTTGTATATGGCATAACTCCCTCATCTGAACTCCGTTTGATCTGATTCTTCGAGTGTTCCATAATGAGTTTAGAACATTCTCAAATTAGTTCACGCGAAGAAACATCATGGTTTAGAAGATACGCTTCGAACAATGAACGTATGTCTGTGTTGCTTCTCGTGTGTTTGATGGTCAAACCAGCTCGGAAGATCTAACCAACTTACTCAGCTCATCGAATGAGTGTTAGTCCAGCTCAGATCGTCCATGATAGTGTCAGTCCATCTCACTTGAGTATTCAGCTCATCCAAGATGCATAGATGATAAGGAATTGGCATATCTGATGAGAAACCTCGGCTAGTCTAGCTGGTCGACAAGATCGCCACCTTGGGCTGTGTCGTGAAACAAAATGAACGGTGCTCGATTTTGGTTCTATCATACTCTCCCTCTTCAAAAAGATTTGTCCTCAAATCCATTTTACCTGAATCAAAAGAAAATGAATTAGACAAAAATTATTTTAAAACATGAAAAATAACAATGAAGAAAAAATTTGGAGAGAAACTTCCTTGGAGTTTTGAACTCGCGTTATCAAGTAAATCCAAGCCCTTTGGCGTCCATCAGTGCTTGCTCTCCTTGGAAAATGATCATGCTTTCATGTTCATTCAAAACAACTAGAGAAACCACATCAAATCTGACAAAGAAATAATACAGGGTTTCTCTATCCTTAAGACATCAAAAACAGATCCAAGCTCTTAGGATAATCACAAGCATGTGGGCAAGCATCAAGCAAGCTAACTGATCGCCAAAAATTGAATTAACAATTCCAAATCAGGCCAAGGTGTAAAACTGTTAGGAAAAGAATGAGACAGTGCTAAATCTGAAAGCTTTTCATCATGAACGAAATCAAAAGGTTTCTTTGAATGAAGTAATTTCGGGTTCATGCTCTTTCCTACACAAAATATCTTTTAAAGTACATCTCAATGAAAACAACTCATGAAAGATTAAGAAAAACGTTTTTCAACCAAGTAAAGATTGTTTTGCTTAGAAATTGTCGGTTTCAAAACATTTTCATTAAGAGCAGAGCCAATCAAATCATAATCCTTACAGTGCTTTTGGCTTTGACAAGAGATTGAATGAGGATTCGCCTTTGGTTAAGCGCTGGCAGATTGCTCCAATAGTTTCAGTTCCTGTGACAAAAACAAGACTACTCGGCTGTACCGGGTTCAGATGGTTAACTTCATCACAAGTCTGTTTATTTCTAGCACCATATCAGAATAAGAAGAAGAAAGTAAAAACTTAGCTTCCAAGAAGTTTTTGAGAAGGTTTGGGTCAGACCTGACTGTGTAGATTGATCTCCTGGTCGCCAAGGTCGGGTTTGAAGCTGATTGATCGGCTAGCTTCCCACTGAAGCAAGTCTAGAACATGTTTGATCGGTTTGAGAATGGATCATAACTTCATGATTTCGTGGCCATTTTTCCTGATATTTAGCTTTCTGGAAAGAGGAAAGATCATATGAAACCTATGATCGGTTATGTCTCAGGCCGTTCTTCACTGGGGTTGAATCTGCTTCAAACACTGGGTACTCGCAAGGTGGCCAGTTTGAACAACAAAGCTTCTCCAAATCTCAGGCTGTTGAGCACGGTCAATGCTTTCATTCTCAGAGGCTGAACTGTCTTTCCTGGATACTCAAAACAAACACTAAAATACCAGGATCAAATGTATAAGACAAATACTTGTCAAATCATAAATCAAGATATCTTTCCAAGAACAAGTAGCACACATTTCAGCCTGTCAAGATGCACATCAAAGTAAACATCACAGACCAGAATTTTATCAAGATATGCAACAATAGTATTCATTTCCAAGACGGGCATATCTTCTCAACATCTGAACACACAAGCTTAAGTTCAGATTGAGAAATTAACTATCAAAGACTCAAGATGTTTTTCAAAAGAAGTGTTGTAAACCACAATATCATCAAGGTCAAGACAACAAAATTATCTCGAAATGATCTCAGAAAATACCAAGTCTTATCAGTTTCAAAAACACACAAGATCAGGCTGCAAAACAAAATCACAAGAATCAAGATCACAAAAATCATTTTCAGTCTAAGTGATTCATGTTCCAACAACTTCTTACAAAATTCGTCCAAGGCACAGAGGATGAAAATAAAATCATCAGTGATCAATGCATGTCTAGAAGAACTCAGATCAAATTATTTTATTTGAAAACAAACGAATCAAAAGATTTTCTAACACAAAAGTCAGTTTTTTCAAATCAATCTCAAGAGACTTTTCAAATGATCAAAGCCTTTGCTATGCTTCAAGAACTGATCAAAGGTCAAAATAATTACAGCAGTAATGCCATTGACATTTTGAAAACGTGATTGATAAGAACATTCATCAGGTTCAAGATTTTAAAAGAATTAATCATGTTTTTAAAAACAGATTTTGAAACACAAATTCTTTCATCTTGTCACGACCAAAACAAGTCATATCATGAGAACTGATCTCACAACATGTCATGCAAGAATTAATTGAATCTGATTTCTCACAGTGCTTTTGAAGATCAGGAACAAATGGCAGGAGATGTGCCGTGATCAAAGCATAGATGACTCTCCATAGCGATGGATGTGATGCTTTGTTGCTTCTCATCAAAGACTGGAACACCAGGTTCGTCCTCCTCATCAAAGATAGACCATAGATCTTCATAAAAGGGTTCACTAGAGTCAGACGTGCCTGCTTATGTATAGTCTAGTGGCTCTTCCTCAAAAACCAAACATGTGAGACAAAGCAAGACTACTCGGAGCTCCGTTGCAAAAGGCAATAGTCTGCTTCATTCATCATTCATAACTCACGTTTAAGAGAGAGGAGATCACATTTTTTTCGACAAATTATCAAGCTTTCAATGTGCTCGTTCATCAGATTCATCAAGAATGGGTAAAGAATCCGAATAAATCATATAAGTTTTCAAAATGTTATTCAGATTCACCTTGGGTCAGTCATTACTGCATGAACAAGGATGGCGTCAGCTACAGGTGCACTCTGTGATGTGCTCTTCTGTGGCTCTTGATGAGTCCTGAGCGCTTTCACCACTCCCTCAACAAAATTATTACAATTCTTGGACTCCAACAGACTGAGAAGCCTCCTTGATTCAGCCACATCTCTGGTCGTGTTGACTGCATCTTTGCACCTTCGGTTTGGCTTTCTGCACAGCTAACAAACTCATCATAAAGTATTTAGCATATTTAAATGAGACTGAGAAGCAGTTTGTCGTGTTTTTCCTTGCCGTCTTTGCCTTAGAAGACAAACATCTTAACCTAAAAATCTCAGCACAAAATTAGATTAAAAAAATATCACACTCTCAAAGTGTTTGTTCCTCATGCCATCACAATTGATTTCTCTCAGATTTATGTGATGCCACACACAAAGTCTCTCTCATATTCTAAGAGAATAGATCAAGGAATCCAATGGGAAAATCCAAGCAAGATCAAAGTGTTTTAGATAGAAAGATAAGATACTTTAAAGGGGAACCGCCTTAACACCGCAAAGGCCGATTTCTCTTCGGCCAGCAGGCTGTTCTCTCCACACACACCACAAACAATCAAACTTAGATTTCTATACTTTTTTTTATATAGATCTTTTCTTATATGTATGGGGCGTAATGCCCGGTTCAAGACAGATAAATAAGTAAATTTAGATGAAGAATATGGAAGATGAAAAAATTAATTGAAAGAGTTACCGAGAGATACGCCAAAATGGGAGGATCACTCTAAGCGGTTGAAGCGATTGGATAAGCTTGCACTCGATATGAGCTAGAAAGCACAAACTATCAAGGGACGTGATCTGAATGGTCGCACAAGGGGCTGCGGATAGACCTTGACTATTCCAACTCCTAGCCGAAGTTATGACTCACTCGACGACTTAGAAGCTACCGATGTGCCGATTATAGACACAGGATTCAACAGTAGATAAACGAGAAGGTTTTGATTAAAAATGTTGAATGATTTTACAAATGAAATCTTAGGCCTTTATATAGAGGCATGTGGTTAGACAAACCGGTCTAAACTTATTCTAGAAATAAAACTAGATAAATATGTTGGACTTGACCAACGACCAAAGATTGACCGGAATTTGAAGTTGTGGTCGGGAAAACTCTTCGGCTGATGCGTCGCTTTCACCTGGTCGATGGTCTCTGAACTTGCCGTCAGATTGATATATTATACGGCCTAATATCGTATAGTTCTTGTGTGGGTCCTTTCTGAATGAACAACTTCAATACACTTATCTGAAGTGAGAACAAGGCCTCCATGTTGTTTCACGTCCATAATAGCTTCTCTGGTCTAGACTTCATGGATCAAACCGTTAGGACCCATAAACAGCCCCATTAAGCCAAGTTATGATCAGTGCCAGATGGTTCGTACCTGATTTTCATACCTTTGTTCATGATGCTGGTCAGGGTCGCATCACGATAAGGCTTTGCAACCAGTATCCACAAATTCGTCCCGCTAAATAAAAGCGTAAGGCTTGCAACAAGTACAAGAGTATAACGGTTTCATTAGATTGAGGATTCATGGTTTTTCTAACCCGTACAAGACCTAACATTGATGTTAGACTGATCTAGCTTAATATATCAGTAGTACTCATGATGCACATATAAAACGAAATACTTATTTATTCAAAAAAAATCATATATTGATTTAAGAGTTGAGCCCGGTCTAATGCCAAATGAGTCACTCAACACAAATCAAATCGCGCTACAAAACAGCATGAAAAACTACACTGCAGTCAAGCTACCGTTCATACCTCACTAAACGAACTACAAAAAGTTAAAACAAAGTTGATGGTAACCTTGTAACTTATGAGTCTGGCGGCTCCACCCCACAACCTAGTAATAACCTAGAATACAATCAATATTATCTAATAATTGTGTTTTTTTTTTTTTTTTTTTTTTTTTTTTTTTTTTTTTTTTTTTTTTTTTTTTTTTTTTTTTTTTTTTTTTTGTTTTTTTTTTTTTTTTTTTTTTTTTTTTTTTTTTTTTTTTTTTTTTTTTTTTTTTTTTTTTTTTTTTTTTTTTTTTTTTTTTTTTTTGTTTTTTTTTTTTTTTTTTTTTTTTTTTTTTTTTTTTTTTTTTTTTTTTTTTTTTTTTTTTTTTTTTTTTTTTTTTTTTTTTTTTTTTTTTTTTTTTTTTTTTTTTTTTTTTTTTTTTTTTTTTTTTTTTTTTTTTTTTTTTTTTTTTTTTTTTTTTTTTTTTTTTTTTTTTTTTTTTTTTTTTTTTTTTTGTTTTTTTTTTTTTTTTTTTTTTTTTTTTTTTTTTTTTTTTTTTTTTGTTTTTTTTTTTTTTTTTTTTTTTTTTTTTTTTTTTTTTTTTTTTTTTTGTTTTTTTTTTTTTTTTTTTTTTTTTTTGTTTTTTTTTTTTTTTTTTTTTTTTTTTTTTTTTTTTTTTTTTTTTTTTTTTTTTTTTTTTTTTTTTTTTTTTATCTAATCGAAGGCAATAAAGGCTAAGGCTAAACAATCAATCACTAATTTACTTAGAATCAAATCGCTACTAAGTTAGATTTCGCCTCCTGCCATGATTCAACTTCAAGTAAAGGGAACCTTCATGAAAAAAAAATCAACAAGCAATCCCTAGTTAACTATATATACGCCTGAATTCAGTACTCATGTAGTGTAGATACTTAGAGTATACATGTATTGTTAACCAGTCGACCAACAATCAGACAAGAACATGATCGGCCAACCAATGATAAGACATAGATTTTAATATCCACCACCATTCACAAGAAATCACTCAACAATATAACAATCAACTTTAGGTTTACACTAACCAAAAAGACACCAAGCCTAATCATGTACCTAACCCGAATTCAGATCTCAATGTTAGAAACCTGCAAAGATATCAACCAGTCGCCAAACACAATCACAATAATAATGTTCCAACTAACTATGAATCTAATCTAACTCGTAGCATCGTATCTTGGTGGCTACACTTACTCTAGGGTTCCATAACCCTCTACGACACTCTAACACAACACAACACTCTAACTCGGGCCCTGGTGACTTCATATTCCTCCTATACGTCGACAATATTCTATCTCCTTACCAAAAATACAAGAAGAAGGAACTTTCAACTGACCGCGGCCCACAGTCCATCTGGTCACCGTGCGACAGCTCACAGTCCTTTGGGTCACTGACACATTACATTGTCGCATAATACTCAGCCATAAGTAGGGCTGGGCATTTTACCCAGACCCGAAAACCGAACCGAACCGAAAAAAAATGGTTTGGGTCGAGTACGGGTAATGTCATTTTACCCATTGGATCTTGTTGTAGAGGACCTGTGGGTCTTGGATCCGACCCGACACGAATCCGAGACCCGATAGGGTATCCCGAAATACCCAAAAATTTTAGTATATATTAATATATATGGGCATTCTAGTATGTATTTGGTATTAAGGATATTTTTTAAAGTTTTGGGTTTGTTTTTGGTATAGTTTTGGGTTTTATGTAAAATTATAGATTATAAAAATATAATTCAATGAATCAAATAAATTTGGGGTATTTTTCATGTCTTCGGGTCAAATTTTAGGTAACATTTTAGATATTTTGGGCATTTAAACTATTTTCAAATTTATTTTGTGTGTTTTGGGTATTTTTCGGGTCGGGCCCGGTAGGTCCCGACCCGGATCCGAACCAAAAAATTTTTAAAGTTACCAAATTGAGTCTCACATCTATGACCCGAACCAATCCGAACCCGACAGGACCCGAACCGACAAATTCTAATTACTTTATTGGGTCTAAATATCTAAGACCCGAAGGACCAAGACCCGACAAGACCCGGCCCGAACCCGACCCGAGGACCCGAATGCCCATGCCTAGCCATAAGCCATGACCTCGTTCCTTTGAGTCTTCCCAATCCAGCGAATAAGGGGTTTTCTTGACCCCGCTGGGTACGAGGCCGAGGAAACACTAATCACCCCTAAACATGCCTAGCATGGGTGCGTTTTGCACATGTTATCGGCATCACATACTCAACACAACCTTATTCCAGAACCAAGCCTAAGACATAAGTTCCAGAATACCTAACTATACTCGACACTGAGAAATAGTACCAGTAGTCCAGCCTATATGGCCTAAGCAGAGGCGGTCCTGGAATTCTAAAGGCCACATGCCCAAACAAAAGAAAGGCTGAATTTAATGTGTGCAGCAAGGAGGATTCGAACCTTGAACTGTAGACAAAACAGCTAAAGCTATTTAAGCACTAGACCAAAGGTAGTTTTTGAAAAATAGTAGCCGGTTTATACCTTATTAAATTGGCGGCCGGAAGCCCATGCTTCATCTGCTTTGGGGCCAGGGCCGGCTCTGGGCCTAAGACCCGTAGTACTAACATCTAATCAACTAAGCAACAATACTTAAACAAAAAAAAACTCAACCAGTTAGTCACTCCATTACCAAGAGATGATAACCTTAACCAACAAGATTAATTAAACAAGCAAGCATTTAACTAATCTAACATGCAATCAACTCAATCAAAATTTACCCATACAGTTCGGCCTCCAACTACGAAACTATCTTTAAAGATAACGGGAACCTACACTCAACCATACCAACGCGCAAGAATATAAAAAATGATCCACCCTAATCCTAGTCAGGTTATTAACCCATTCTTAATCCTTTTTTATCTCAGCTTAGCCCGTGCTAAACTTAGTTCATTTCAATAAAATTAACCTTAAGCACTCTATCATGCAATAATGTGAGCATTCTAGTAAATATGAGCACTCGATCTATTCTAAGTTCCAAGTGGAACTCAAACATAACCATAAACTTTCCTAATTCCAAAAGAAATTCACACAAAGCCAACTCACAGTTTTCTACGCCGATAAACAACTGGTTGATCAGAGTGGACTTGGCCAAAATCCAATGTTGACGTCTTGAATGGACTGAACTTGAATGATCTGGACTTGGATAGAAGCTCCCCTATACTGGTCTGGACTGAACTCAAACTTGAGCAGAACTCTAGCTGTTGGACGGTTCCTATGGACTTCCAGGTGGAGTATTGAAGCATGACCTCGGTTGAACTGAACCTGTGGAACTGAAATAGTGAAATGGTCCTGGATAGCACCTCCACTTAATCATCAAAGAATATGTCTGGGTTAGACGGATTGATATGAGCAGAAGCTTTCGTGCAACAATGCATAAAATCTTTGATTGGACAGACTCGACTTCTTAGGGAAGTATCGGTCTTCAGAACGTTGAGTACTCTCTCTCTCTCTCTCTCTCTCTCTCTCTCTCTCACCTCTCTCTATCTATCTATCTATCTATCTATCTCTCTCTCTCTCCCTCTCTCTCTCTCCCTCTAACCCAAGATTTTGAAGTATCTTTTTGGTGTGGAAAGGATGTCTGAAAAATGAGGGGAGGCATTGGTATTTATAGAAACCATCGACCAGTGAAGTGAGGCCACATGGTCGATTGTGTGTCAGCCCGCATGCAGGGCAACACGGGCGCCCACATTTCTTGATGCATGCCTCACCATGCAAAGAGACACCAACGTCCACATGGCTTGATGCATGACTGAAGTGCATGCAAGGCGACACACCATCTCCACATGTTGATCAACATGCTTTGGGTTGCATGCGCGGCGACACCTCGCGCTCCGACATGTCAAGCCGCATGTACTGCTTCCATGCGCGGCGACAACTCATGCTTGTGTAGACAGATAGTTTGCTAGATAGTTGACACCACGCTCTAATCCCATGGATCGAGCCACTCGTGCTTCTCGGTCCATTCGCCCCGGTTTCGATCCTTCCGGCATACTTTTGACCCGCGATCAATCCCGTAAATTTTTCCTCTCCCTTTTTAATGCGCTAAGTATTTTTAATAAATCCCCATCTGAATTCTGACTTGACGTAACATCCGGATCAAGAGGTGAATTGGCCATGATCAGTGATTTGCGGTAAACTGCAGGGGCTTGATGTTGTGAGTGATGATGAGAGTTTTGAGATCATGGAATGTTTAGTTGTTACGGTTTGATGCATAAAATCTTCTCTTTATAAGCTTCACCTAGTTCCGTAGATAATTGAAAACCAAATGCGTTTAGGGATCCACGGCACAAATTTTGCATCTTGTGTAAATCTAGAAGTTATAAATATTTAATTAAATTGCTGATTTGATATACTTTACGGTAAATCTTCCAAATAGACTTTTTAAAGTTTTTATCACAAAAATAGATTTTAAAAAAAAGACCAAATAGAATTTTTATTTAAATTTTTCTAATATATTTTTATTTTTAAAATTTTCAAACCTCCCTCCAAAACCCGTCTCATAACTCTAAACCTTAACTCTAGATTATTTAACCTAAGGGGTATAAATATACATATTTATACCTTTATAAATCTATTTTTATCATTTTTTGCTCTTTAAAGGTTATTTTGGTGACAATTTTTTTTAAAGTTTATCATAAGATATTTCTCTATACTTTATTCGTGTTTTTCAACTATGTGGGAAGTGTAATGCTGTATAGACTTTTATTAATGCTGTATAAGATTTTGATAAAAAATAATTTTTCAAAATTTTAGCAAATACAATTAGGAGATATAGTTTATAATATCAACAAAAACAATTATCACAAAAATATCTTGAAGTGTCTAAATGACTAAAATAGATTGTATTAAATAGATAAACAAAATTATATCCATACTCTATAGATGTATAAAAATAAAAATTTTAAAAATTTTGGAAATTGTTCTTTTAGAAGTTTTTTTGAATTCTGTTTTTTTCAAAAAAGGTTTTGAAAAAGTGTTTAGGAAATATTAAAAAAGATTTAGGAAGACATTCGTTAATATGAGTATATGAAGTCCTTCATGAATGTATATGGTATCTTCATGAATTTAAGTTTAGGAAAACCTTAATAGATATAAGATCTTCCTAAATTTTAGGAATATGTTGAAAATCTGTATAATATATTCCTTAAATTTTAAAAAAATCATAAATGTGCATTTAAAAATACATTATTAAAAGTGTATTTGGGAAAACTTTTAAAATATAACAATCTTGCATACCTTCCTGAATTTAAACTATAAGTATATTTAATAAAATTATTTTTAAATAAGTACAAGATTTTATAAAATTTCCGGAAGACATTTATTAATTTGGTATATAATTTTATAAATATATTATGCATATTTGAAAGCATTTCATAAATTTTTGAGAGATATTATATAGTGATTTATATTTTCTTTAAATGCATATAAAATGTAGGAAGATGACATACATATTTAGGAAAAACTTCCTAGATATACATACAGTTTATATTGAAGGAGTCTATTTACATATTTATGAAGGCATTCTTGAATTCCAGAAATTTTAACATATTAAGAAAGATATCATAAATGTTAAAGAATGCCTTCCTTGATATTTTTAAGAAACATCGTTTTGATAAAAGAAATATTTGAAAAATCAAAAAAGAAATTTTGATCTTATTATGGGCAAATCTTCTAAAACACCATACAAATTTAATTATGACCAAAATAGCATAGAAGAAATAAATTAACCAAAATAAGTTTCATTAAAGTTAAAAACTAAGTTACCTTTAATGAATAATACATTCAACAAAAGTAAATATTTTTAAAAATTATTATTTAAATTTTATACCCTAAATCCTACATTCTAAATTATAAACATTAAATCTTAAACCCTAAGCATCTTCTTCCATATCTAAAATTTAAGTCTAGATTGATTAATCATAAGGATATGTGTGTGTTTTTTCTCTTTAATGAAACTTATTTTCTCATTTTTATCTTTATAAGCTATTTTGCGATAAAATATTTTAGACTATTGGAAATAATTTTTTATTATTTTCAAAAATTAATATTTATATATTTTATAAACTATTGATTAAAATTATACATTTGGAGATATTTGTTATTTAATCCTTTGTTGAAACCTATTTTTATCACTTTGAATTTTGAATACTATTTTGGGATCAAAAACTTTAAAATAACTATTTAAGAGATTTGAAGTATAATTATTACAAGAAAAATATCATAGGATAACATAAACTTTTTAATCACAAAATAGCTCCCAAAATTCAAAATAACCAAAATAAATTTTGGTCAACTAATCTAAACTTAAGGTTTAAATTGAGGATAATTTATATCGAGGGGTAGAAATTTATGGTTTAGGGATTAGGGTTTAAAATTTAAGATTTAGGGCATAAAAATAAAATAATAATTTTACAAATAATTTCAGAAAACTGTAGGGTAAAAAATCAACAAAAAAATCAATAACAAAAACTGGAATTTTTTTCGAAAATATTTTTTTGAAAATAAAAATTCGATTTTAATTTTTATATTTATTTTAATAATTACTTTAATATTTTTATATATACATACACGCACACACACACATACACACACACATATATATATATATATATATATATATATATATATATATATATATATATAGTATGAGTACACATGTTTTTCACATCTTAATAAAATTTGGTTTAGTCATTTGCCTCCTTGTGTATTATTTGCTCATAAATATTGTTTTTATGTTGATTTTCCCTTAATAAAATTATAATCTCTATAATACAATTACAACCTCATACGTGTCACACTTATGTTAATTCTTACAACAATTAATTACATAGATATCTTTAATGAATTGAAAATATTATATTTAAGTAGTATTATTAACATTTTTATTTACTAATTTCTGTTAATTATATTTTTAATTTATTTTAATTTTAAAATTTTCCAAATAACAATATATAATAAAAATAAAAATTTATATATTTTAAAAACGCGAATAAAAACGTAAATATATGTATCTATAATATGATTTCATTAAAAAAGTTCATCAAATAGTAATATTCCCTATAAAATATATTTTGAACAATATAAAATATAGATTCAAATTAATAAAGAAACTTTCTTTATATCTATCTTTTTCCTAGATGAAAACAAAAATATATTTGTATGTAATGTGATTTCATTAAAAAAAGTTCACAAAGATATTTCGATATTAAAAAAATATTATTTCCTTAAAACATAATTTTAAAAAATAAATAAAATATTATTTATTTTCAAACTAATAGAAATGTTTTCTTTATATCTATCTATTTTCTTTGATCGTTACATAAAATAAAATGTTTAATTGACTAAATTAGTTTATAATTATTATTGCTGAAATATTTTATTTACTTTTTTCAAATTCTTTAGTATACTATAAAGATCTTACGATTACAGTAAACAAAAATATCTATGAATTACATTTTACTTATATACTATGATTTTTAAAACATTCACAAAAATTTGAGTGCTTATTTTTAAGACATTTTAAAAAGGAAACCAAAAATCATTTTTTTCTACTAAGCATATTTTAATTGATTTTTTTTAAAAAATTAAAATATATCAAATTATTAAAAATATTATGAAAATACTTGCATTAAGAGATCGATAAAACTAATTTGATTTGATTTAGTTTGAATAAAAAATAATTATACTTTTGTTTGAATTTGAAAGAATATAAGTAACTCAATATACTCACAGATGAGTAACTAGACTAATCCAACTTATATACAAAATTAAAGATCTAACTAGACTAGTTTGATTTGATTTAATTTGAATAAAAAATAATTATACTTCTCTTTGAATTTGAAAGAATATAAGTAACTCAATATACTCACAGATGAGTAACTAGACTAATCCAACTTATATACAAAATTAAATATCTAACTACAACAAGATCATATAATTTTGTAATACTGATTTATTTAATATATACATATAAATTACACTGTCACTAAAAACATATTATATTAAAAATAAACTATTAAAAATTGTTACAATTCCTTTTTTGTAAAAATTATATATATATATATATATATGCATGAGGATATGATCATTATATTCATTTATGTAATTTTGAGTCAAATACTTCTGTTTATTTTTTCAGCACAATATATATTAAGTTATACACAATCTCACTAAAATATATTTACACAATTAAACGAAAACCAACATAAATGAAAATTAGAAAAATAATTAAAATATTAGTATATCTGGAAGAAAAAAAATATACATGAATTCAAAGAAATAGATGCAATCCGATATACCCGAGTGGTAACTAAATTGATTGTTGACCCATAAATAACCAAACCTACTAGATATAACATATCCAAAATCATTTGTCTAATTAGAATAATATAATATAAGTAATATAGGTTTTACATAAATTATAAATTGATTTAAAATTAAAAGTAAATATCAATCACTTATAATATATTTATTTTGTAAATATTCATACCTGAGAATCACCTAGTTATATCCTATGAAACTATACTAGTAATCATTATCGTGAAACAGTTTTTAATTTATTTATTAAGAGAAAGGAGAGATTAGGTTGTTTTGAAAACCCTAGTCATTTTTTTTGTTAAATTTGTTTTGAAACCCTAGTTTATAGAGACTGATAGCTATATAATAACGAATCAATGATACTTCTGTTTCAGATAGGTCACAAGCGGAAGCGGGAGAAGATTCGTGACTGTCTTATCAAGGATTTGCTTTTCTCTCACGCTTACTAGTTTTATAGATGGAGCCTTCGTTGCCTCTGATGACGTCACTTCCACATGACGTCATATTGGATATCGTAGCACGTGTACCTAGATACTGTTACCCGGCTATCTCCCGTGTTTCCAAAAGTTTCCGAAAACTCGTTACCTCGCCAGAGCTATACAAGAGAAGATCCTTGTTGGGCTGCACCGAACACTGTCTCTACTTTGTCCTCTATAATCGCCAGACCAATGATTACCGCTTGTATACTCTCTGTCGGGAATTGAACAATGATCGCTTGGTCGTTATCCAGTCACTTCCTCCGATGCCTATATATGGAAGGTACGTCGCAGTGGGTTCATATATTTACGTGTTTAACGAACTAGATGCCTTCAGCATCGACTGTAGATCTCACACGGTGCAGCCCATCTCCGATATTCGTAACCCTATGCGTATGAGTACTGACGTGGCTGAGTTCATCGAGGGAAAGATTTACATAATAGGAGACTGTCTTTGTGATGACGAGGTGAGTGGGAAAGGCCGAGGGTGGTGGAAGAGAGTTAAGGTGTACGATACAAAAACTCAAATGTGGGAGCCTAGGATGAACAAGCCAGGCATGGATGTAGGTAAAGTGTGGCCTGATTGTGTGGTGATTGAGGGTAAGCTTTACATGAGAAACTATGAGAAAAACAAAACCATTGTTTATGAACCAAAGGAAAGTAAGTGGGAATTGGATAAGATGCTGAATTCTAAAAAATGGGTTGGTGCATGTGCCGTTGAGGATGAGTTGTACTATTACGATAAGTGCGAGAAGAAGCTAAGAGTGTATGATCCGAAGAAGAAGTGGTGGAGAGTGGTGAATGGTTTGGAAGAATTGTTGCCTCTGACTACCCATTTAGGGATGCCCATCATCACGGTGAGTTACGGTGGTAAATTGGCTCTCTTCTTTCAGAAATATCATAACGCCCAGAAGAATTCATTTAGTATTTGGTGTGCGGAGATTGCTTTGGAAAGACGAGAAGGAGGAGAGATTTGGGGTAAGGTCCAGTGGTGTGATGTTGTGCTTGATAATAAGCAATTTACTATTGTGAAATGTTTAGCTGTTATGGTTTGATTCAAAAACTCTCATTCATATAAGAATGGATATTAATGAGATATGGTGCTTACATTGTTTTTGAAATTTTTTTGATTCCTTTTGCATAGTTTTTCTTTTGTATGCATTAATTGATTGCCACACGTGTTAGTCTGAATCATTAGGTTGCCAAAACTCAATAATTTATATCAGACAGTAGTCTATGTGTGTGTCTATCTATATACATGTTCAATAATTTTATATCAGACAGTAGTGTATGCTTGTCTATCTATTTTATATTGTTCATGTGTGGAGACTATAGGTGAATGTTTCATTAGGTTTTTGTCAAGGGCCAAACCTGGAAAGGGATTATGTGTCCATCATTGGACAAGAGGCAACCATCGACCTGGATGGTTGACCAGAACTCGTCCAAGATGAGTGGCTAGCTTGCGATGTGGAAGAGTCAGTTTTGCCGGAAAATGACTCCCTCTAACCAATATGAAGCAATTATATATCCGACCTAAAACATGAATATCTAAGACTATAACTCCACATATTATACTTTTATATTTAATTTATGATTTAATGTAATTTATTTTTGTTTGCAATCTTTATTATTTTTAACATTTCAAATAATATGAAACATTAAATATCAATTTTAGAGTTTAAATTCATAATTTTAATTATTAATAGTTTCCTTTTTTAGTTATTTTTCAAAAAAAAAATAAAATATGAAGGATCTTAGCTAAATCTTGATGGAGTTCACGTACTTTAAGTCACTTATTGATATTAAAACCCGAACCAACCCGGACCTATTGCGGACCTGAAAGTTACATGTAGTTGCTTAATTATAGATCCGAACTGACCTGTACGTGAATCAAAAAATTCAAATACCTAGTTAGGTCCAAATAACTATGACTCGAAGGACTTAGATCCCGAAAAACCGACCCAAATCTGACCTTGACTTGAATACCTACCCTCTAGCATCTAAATATATCAGCATAAGTTTAGAATAAAGAGTTAGTTTTCAAAACTATAGGCAAATACACATTTTTGGGTCAAATATATAATATCATATTAAATTATTCTACTATTATCGTATAACATTTATACTAATATTTGAGAAGTGAAGTTGTTTATGTGTCATATTCTCCATGATTCTAAATAATTTGGTTTATCTGTCATATTTTTAATATTATATATATAATATAATTAAAAAATATATTTTTATAATTATATATTTTTATAAAATAGATAATTTTAATGTATTATGTTGTTAACTTGAAAAATTATTTCTATTTATAAATTAAAAATTAAGATATAAAAAATTATGATTAAATACAAATCAAGAAAAACTTTGTATAAATATTTTTTTTAAAAAAGTATAATATGTGAGTGTTGTCATTTGTAATTTATTTGATGTTTGATTTAAAAATTTTGAAAACAAAATAATAGGAAAAATTTTCTAAAATACTACATTTCCTACTACCACTTTTCATGTTATCTTAACTATTTTTACCTTACATGTTAAGAGGGAAAAAGAAACTTACAACCCTAGGTCTAATTAATCTAAGACTTAGGGTTTAGAGTTTAGAGTTGCGGTGGGATAAGGTTTTGAAATGTGTATTTAGGATTCTAATTAATCTACGAGTCTTTTGCCTTTTAATAAAGAATGTATTTGTGAAAATATCTTTTTAGTGAAGGTAAAAATGAATAATGATAACAATAATGTGGTAAACATGAAAATTTCCCTAAGTATAACCTTATTAACTGATTTTTTCATTAATATAATATAAACTAATAAATATTCTTAGAAATTTATTTCACGCTGGCAAAACACCTTATTTTTTTTTAATTTATTAAGCTAGATTAGGTTGTTTTGAAAACCCTAGTCGATAGAGATTGAGAGCTATATATATGATAACGAATCAAGGATTCTTCGGTTTCAATAGGT
>CAJHQP010010860.1:0-17099 GCA_905132765.1 Moricandia arvensis
GCAATTTGAGCAACTCATAAACCCTGTGTTGGTTTCCTAGGTTTTGCGTCCTTTCAATCCTGGATAGCTCCACCAGGATTGACATCATGATTTCTTCTGTCTCCCGCCACGTTTACCTCCGGAGGCAGCATGTGCGTTCTCAACTTGTTGTCCAACACAGGATATAATATTTTCTGAGTAAATCTGCAAACAAATAATCCTTTGAGTACACTGGACTTACAAGTGTGGAGAGTATGCAGAAACCAGAACATGTAATTCTTCCAGCAGCTATAGCATGAGAGCATAGGTATTTCTCCTACTGGCATAAACACGCACAATCACACTTGCCATGTTCCAAATCAAGACCACGCAGTTCATTTTGCCAGCCTTTATCACAAGGAAGTCGCCATGCCATCAATTGCGTTTGAATCCCTCATCGTATCCGCTATCCGGCTCGCGATCGAACACAGCAGCAAGTATGTCAACTACCAGTGCTGACTATGTGACTTTGGAGAGCTCAAAGCATCATATATCTCAGGTCCCTGTTATCTTCTCTTATAGTTTTGTTATATATTTTATATCAAAACCTACTTCCTAGCTCCTCGCTGATAGATACTGAGGCCACATAGGAAACGATAGGAAATCCTCGTAGCTCGCTTCAGTGCGGATTAATAGATCTGCGATGTTGCTATGTTTTAGTGTGTACCTGCTAATTCCCCCTGAGAATAGAACCCTTGACCATAGGGTGACATCGTTGTGACTGGGATCTCCTCCGGCAAATAAAACTGGTTGAACGTTGTCACAGGTCTCGGGTTTGCAGCTCCTCGTATCTCAGCACTTGCTACGCCGGTTTTTAAATCTGAAACTGTGATGGGCATAAGCAGCACCTTTGCACCACAGTAGCAAGAGCATGTTTCCTTTTAATAAGTTTGACAATGTTATCTTGAAGGTGATTATAACATATTCCTCGGGTTGCCCAGGAACAAAGACCTTCTCACGGACGCACTTTTAATGGCTGCATGCGGTCGGCAGAGACTATCGACGATAGAGTACTGCTCTATTAATACAGATAAACAACTTGCCTGGACATTATAAAGTGTGAGAAAACATTCCCAAGAAGGGTTATATTCAGCATCTACGATCCCCAAGCCAATGGAAATATCTGAAAATTCCATCGTTGTGCGGTTGCAACTACATAGTACTTCATACTACTCTCTCCATGTTTAAAAGGTGAGTGCGCCATCCACGACAATGACCCTTCTGCTGATACTTAAACCTACTGATAGAAGCTCCAAAGCGAGAGACAATAGTATACTTAAATCTTTTTTTAGAATCAAGTTCTATAGCATGTGATAGTTGAACCGGGAGTTGCTAAGAGATGATTGCTCGAGATATGATGTGAGATCTGGATATACTAAAAATGCGCGAATCCTCATCTTCTGCTGATCCTCTTGTCACCAATATTTGTGCATATACCAGTGCTCTGTATGAAGTGGTGTAATCAGCGTCATGAGCCAACATGTTCTTCATCATTGCATGCCAGTGATATGCTGTGATTCATTCAACCCATCAATGATTTCAACACGCGAATAATGAAGCTAGTCACATACTTCGGACGTATCAGTGTCTCCGCTGAGCGCGAGTTTTCGCGGTCTCCCACTGACCATGTATGTGTTTCCACACACTTTGTTATCAAACGTGTTTGTATCCATGTTTCACACTCGCCTCTCATCTTCATCCACAACTCACTTATCACCGTTCAGGTTTGCACAAGAGAGTTTTCGTTATTGACTATATATTCTGAAGGAGAACTTATCGCTTACTGCTGTCAGCAACCGCAGCTCTGCTGAAAGCAGTGCACTCCTATGCTAACAAACTCTGGTTGACGTAGATACTGTTTTATGAGCCTATGTCGGATATATCCTTCTCTCTTCTCAATAGCATAAGTCTTTTTGATTCTCAAACACATAGTCATCATCTTCTTCCAAATCCTCATCTTTAACCTTTCCATAAACACTGTATCCTCACCATTCTCGTCCGCTTCAGCAACAATAGAGATATCAACATCCTTCTCCCATCATCCCTCCTCCCATCATCCTCTCCCCATTATGATTCTCATCTTCAACAAATCATTATCATTTCAAAAAACTCATCAGCTTCATCATCTTCATCCTCCTCTTCCCTTTCCTCTGAAACTGTTTCCACCTGTATGGCTTGATACACAAAGCGTACTCCATGCGTTTTGGTTATCTCGAGCAAGTTTCGAACTTGTCTATCACTTGTAACATGAATAGGAGGAGTGTCTGGAACCTGCCATCATTTCAGCTGTAACAAAGTAGGTTATCTCCACAGATTTGTGCTCATGTCCAGGTTATAATCTTCTTGAACCATTGCAACAAGGTTCAGCATGTGGTCGAACCTTCACTCAACAAAAATAGTCTCGCTCCTTTGGATATTATCAACCACAAAATCCCAATTAGAATCTTCCAAAAACCATTCTCCATACACTGCATGTAACTGACGCAACATCTGCAAAATTTCAAATATAAAACACATTAGTAAACATAGAGAAAATGAAAGTTTACTAAACATTGACGCAGACGACCTGACGGTTAAGTCGTCTGGAAGACATAGACGACTTACAAGTAAGTCGTCAAATAGGTCATTTTTGCAATTGACTTTTAAAATGGACGACTTACTAGTAAGTCGTCCAGATTTGTTTGTTTAAGGAAAAAAAATTCTAACGACTTACTAGTAAGTCGTCCAGGTAAACGGTTAGTTTTGCATTTGACCGAGTTTGTCAGATATTTGACTTTCTGGACGACTTACAAGTAAGTCGTCTCTGGGAAATCAAAAATTTCAATATTTTATTAAAGCTAGACGACTTACCTGTAAAGTCTTCTCAGGTTATTTTAAAATTCGAAAATAAAACTTAAATATTTAACTTTTCCAGACGACTTAATTTAAAGTCGTTAGGTAGAGGACTTACTTGAAAGTCGTCCGAGAGAAGCAAGGTTTGACCAGAATCTCGGAAAAAAATCTGGACGACTTCGCTTATCCTGGACGAACTTTCAGGAAGGTCCTCTACCTAGACGACTTCCAAGTAAGTCGTCTGGGAAAGTTAAATATTTAAGTTTTATTTTCCAATTGCAAAAGTAACCTGAGACGACTTACAGGTAAGTCGTCTAGCTTTAATAAAATATTGAAATTTTTGATTCCCAGAGACGACTTACTTGTAAGTCGTCCAGGAAAAGTCAAATATCTGACACAACTCGGTCAAATGCAAAACTAACTCGTTTATCCTGGACGACTTACTAGTAAGTCGTCTAGAATTTTTTCTTAACAAACAAATTTGGACGATTTATAAGTAAGTCGCGCCCGTGGTGCTTTAGAAGACTTACCCGTAAGTCTTCTTCAGCCAGACGACTTACGGTAAGTCTTCGACGCGAACAAATCTGAAAAAAATTTCAATTTCATACCTTTCACTAGTGAGATGACTTCCTAAGCACAAATAGTCCTCTCCAACCACCCAGAACCTCAAACGAAAGTAACCCACGAAGATTAGTATGCTTGAATGGCTCTACAAGCCTAAAAAATTTAGAATCAAAAGCTTGAATTTTTTGGATGAATATGGAGACAAAGTTATAAAGAGATGTTGTTTTTTGTTCATAACATTTAGTGCCAATCAATTTTAGGTAGTGTCAATCAATTTTAGGTGCATTAAGAGCTTCAAATTGGTTGTTCATGGTGGTTGTGGTATTGATGGCAATGGCAATATTGTAAATATTTGAAGATGATGAGGTTGAGAGAGTAAAAATGCCATTTTCAGAAAAAAAAACAAGAAAAAAAACAATGGCATTTTCGTAATAATGTGAACATATGGGGTGAATTGGACACAAGAAATGACAAAAAAAGGGAGAGGTTAATTTTGTGTTTGACTATGAGTTTTGAGTCAATTTTGCAAAAAACCCCACATTCTATAGCAAAATAACTCAAAATCATTAGAATGAATAAAATCCGAATCCTAAACCAGAAAAGGAAACTCAAACATAAATGTTTTAATTTTTTTATATAATTTATTTAAGATAACAATAATTTGATTAAGTAATTTATGGTCTTATTAGAAACAAATTTATGATTTTGCTCCACGTCTCTTACTCTTTATGCCTTCAATAAAACATTTGATCTGAATTTTGCTAGTTCCAGTATTAAATATTTGTAACGGTAACAATTTCCTACAAGAAGAGATTGAAGCTAAGACCAAACAACTGTATGCAGATAAGGATGCACATTAACCCTGAACATACTGCTTCAAAGAAGACACATGTGTTTGGGTCGCTGTGAAGTTAGAACTAACTGACTTTGTTTAGATCAAGCCAAACTTACACCTAACGCACTTTTTCCCGAATATTTATTTTTATTCTCTTCCAAACAGGGTACCATTACAACAAGATTGCATAAAACAGAGGAAAGGAACTTAAAAGCGACACAGTTCTCTTATGTTCCTAGTCTTAAGAAGCCAAACTTACACCTAATACATTTTCGGGTTGGTAAGGTCTTTTACCAAATCAATTTAGAGTCTTGATTCCTATTTTCTTATTTATCATTTTTCTTAGAAGTCTAACGATTCCAGTTTTTTCTTAATGCCCTACATTCACTTAAAATTTTGTACCCTTGTTATTCATGTAAAAAAATATAGAGCATGTTATAAAAAATTATCGTTTGAAACTATGATACCTTAAATGATCAGTTTTTTGCATATGCTCCGAACCAGCTCTCCCCAGTGGGGAGGTAAACTCTTAAATTTCTCTTATAGGAAATATTTGAAACTTGCTGTCTAACCCAACTATTTTGACCGGAATGATATTTTATTTATTTTCTGTGTACGATTGCAAAAATATTTCTTTATTATTATGAAAAGGTGATCTTGAATAAACATCAAAGATTTACTGAATTAATGTGTTTTGTATCATTTAGCGAACAAAATTATGTCTAAAATAGGCAAAAAATGCCATAATCAATAATTGATCTGAACAGAGTAAATAGATCAAATAAGTGACACTATGACAATTTTGTTCAGAATGAACCTTGATACACTAAAACAATAGACAGTTGGACTGTATTATATTCTAGTCTGTGATTTTTTATGTACATATGCCTAATTAAAGTTTTTCTTATGGTTATACTTACCAATTTCCCATATGTGAAATTGATCCATATATTGGAACTTCCCAACTGTTGTTTCCTCTAAGAAGATGAATAAAATAATGGAAGTATAAACTGTTTGGTTGGTTAGAGCCTCTTGGATCACTGCCATACTTAATGTGGTAACTTTTCCTTTTTTGCTATTGATGCAGAACTGGATCACTTCCTCAGAAATACTTTGTTCACTTATATGCCCTCGGAGTGGCCTGGACGACTCTTCTGCTCGTTACCACTTGGATGTATGCTTTCAAAATGGCGCCTTTATCCTCTAGTGAGTTCCATTTATCCGACATTGCAAGCAACTTAACCGGAGGTTCCCATGTTTTCTCCTTTCATAAATCGCATTTGACTCCTCTCGAGCATCGGTTCAAAGTGTGGCGAGTAGTGTTTCTACTTCTCCTTTATGGAGATCCAAGTTTTAAGACGCCTTATATAGAGCCATTCTATGTCTCAAATATAGCCTTTCTGCTCGGATGAATATTCTTGGTTATCTCGCTGGATGTTTTAAGTCTCCTCAATAAAAAAAAACTATTTAATTTGAGCTTCTAGTTTCTATACAGCACCGCCTTTATCACTCTGCGTCGATATAGCTCCAGAGCTGGCAAGATTCGCCGGAAATCAAGTGGTTGAGCTTATTACTAAAAGGAAAAGCCAAACCTCATCCCCTAAGTTTGATTTACTATCTTCTTTAAGCCCTTTGGTGAAGCTTGGATGGTGGCCAGTTGATTGGTGGTGTAAGAATATTTTATATTCTGTGTGACCTATGTATCTATTGGTTTAATATGAAGTTCAAGTTCCTATTAATATTTTATATTCTAATATAAAAGTCGATACCGTGATGGATCGGTTTCGAGTAATGAGTTAGAATATGGGTGTATTGATAATCCTCATACTTTACCTTAATTTATAAATACATTTACTCCTATGATCATATAAATATATACTATATTATTAAATAATGGTCTATAATATATGACGAAGAGTTGTGTTGGAGTTTTGAAGAGTTGTATTACTTCACACACAACCCTTCGACTAATATAAAAGACCTTGTGCATTGTGTTATTGGCACATAAGGAAAAACAAGAGATTTTCCAAAAAAAACACACAGCAATAAAATTGATCATTAAAAGGAGAGATTAAAGAAGGTTTTGGGATTTCTTTTCCATCAAATAAATCATCAAAAAGGAAAAAGGTCAAAGGGGAAAACATCAAAAGGTGAAATTGCATCTAAGCATGGATCAAGGTTAGTCATTCTATCTTCTTTAGAATTATGTTAGGATTGAATTAAGACAAATCTAAATTAAGGTCTTGGTGTTAAAATAAATTAACAATTGGTATCAAAGCCTATTTAGATTTATTTAATTCACCAAACTAGTTATGAACATATACGGTATAATTCGTTTTAATGCGTGTTCATACACACTCGATCAATCTATGATTTGAATGAGTGTTTAATTGTTTTAATTATGGAATTTTACGATGCCGTAAAGGCTTTATGCGTCGCCCACAAAATTGAAACGAGTTGTTGATTTTTCAAAAAGTTTCACGAGAAGAATATTCAGAATCTGGAAATTTGAATTATATGCATGCTGGTTCAATTAGTGTGTACATGCGTGACTGCGTGAAGATTTATAAACACATATTGTAAGAATATTTTATATTCTATGTGACCTATGTATCTATTGGTTTAATATGAAGTTCAAGTTCCTATTAATATTTTTTATTCTAATATAAAAGTCGATACCGTGATGGATCGGTTTCGAGTAATGAGTTAGAATATGGGTGTATTGATAACCCTCTACTTTACCTTAATTTATAAATACCTTTACTCCTATGATCATATAAATATATACTATATTATTAAATAATGGTCTATAATATATGACGAAGAGTTGTGTTGGAGTTTTGAAGAGTTGTATTACTTCACACACAACCCTTCGACTAATATAAAAGATCTTGTGCACTGTGTTATTGGCACGTAAGGAAAAACAAGAGATTTTCCAAAACCACACAGCAATAAAATTGATCATTAAAAGGAGAGATTAAAGAAGGTTTTGGGATTTCTTTTCCATCAAAGAAATCATCAAAAAGGAAAAAAGTCAAAGGGGAAAACATCAAATGGTGAAATTGCATTCAAGCATGGATTAAGTTTAGTCATTCTATCTCTTTAGAATTGTGTTAGGATTGAATTAAGACAAATCTAAATTAAGGTCTTGGTGTTAAAATAAATTAAAAGGTGGAGCCATTTTTCTGTGGGGATGGTTACATCAACGACGCTGTCACGCAATTCTTGTAAGTTCTTAAACATTGTGTCTCATTGTTTGTATATGTTTTAGATCATGAGAGATTTTTAAAAAAATGTTAATGCAGGGGATCGCTCTGAGAAACTCCTAGTCAAGCGAAAGAGTACATAATACCACATGGAGATTGGTTTGGGATCATCTCTATTCCACATTACCTGGCAGAAATCGTAATGATAACTCCTCCTGGTAGACATCTACATGTTCTTCTTTTCTTGTCTCTTCACTAAAGTATATACGATGCTCTTTAATGTAGGTTTTATATGCGGGTCTGCTGAATTGCGAGTGGAGGAACAGATGTAACCATCTGGTTACTCTTTGGTTTTGTGGTATGGTTCACTTTCCTATTGTCAAAATTACTAATGAATTGTTTTGTTTGGATTCAGAGAAATTGTAATTATGTCTTTCCTTTGTTGGTTGGGAATCTGACATTAGCAGCTGGAGAAACTCACCGGTGGTATCTCCGGAAGTTTGAGAATCATCCGGCTAACCGGAAATGCCATTTTCCCTCATGTTTACTAAATGGCTTAATTAAGGTTGTACGGTAGTTGAATATTCATGCAAATGATGGTTAGATGATCAAAAACAAATGAGTCTGATTAATAGCCCAAAATGGGTTATATATTGCGGGTAGGCGTTGGCACTCGGGGTCCTAATCGGTTTTCGGTTTTGCCCAATCGAGTCTTGGTTTTTCGGGTTTATCGAAATCATCCTTATTCGGGTTATATGAAAGTTCGGTTCGGAACTGGTTTGGGTTCTATCGGGTTCGGGGTTAGTAAATCTTCAAAGAACCAACACAATACGATGCATTTTCGGGGTCGGGTCTCAATCGATTTTTCGGTTTAAAAGTACTTGATTTGTACCCTACTTTTTAATCAAAACATAAGTAAAATCGGTTCTTCAATTTTAAAGTACCTGATTTGTACCTATTTTATAATTAGATTATAAGTAAAATCAATTAAAAAAAAAAGAACATCAAACATGATCATTCAAACCAAACGAAAGGTAAACATGGTTATTGGTAGAAAAACAAATAAATGAATTCATAAAACGAAAACCAAGTTCTTGTAAAATGAGATAATGAAAAAAAAAACAAAATCTAAAATTTTCAAGTTTCAACCGCCACCTTCAACAATCAACTTTCAATCTTAAATCATTAAAAAGTTGAGCATAAAATTGTGAAACAGAAAACCCAATGACAAGAAATTAGAAATATAGTAAATAAGATAACAAAGATAAACTACATTTCGAGAAACACAAACCTTTGTCAAGTCAATCTATCCAAAATCTATATTAAGCTACGTATTAATATTAAACACAAACATTAATATTAAACAAATACCAAAATCTATATTATGCTAACTATTTGAGTTTGTGTTCAAGAAAACATTAAGTATTTGAGTTAAATATTCATATAATAGATAATTATGTTAGATGTTTAATAATATATTATTGCATTTTGGTTACATATTAGGAATTGAAATCATTTTTGGTATAAGTTATTTTTGAGATTTTAAAATTTTCGGTTTTTATCGGGTATCCATTTAGGTTCGGGTTTGGTTCGGATAGTTCACATAACCCGAATACCACAAAACAAGGTACATTCGGTATTTATGTCGAGTTTGGATCGGATTCATTTTTACCAGATCAGATTAGGTTCAGGATTTCGGGTTCGTTTTATTTGCTCAACCCTAATTGCGGTTGACTGCGATTTGATGTTTTGACACGTAGATGAATGGGTTGTGTAGATAAATGGTAAATTACATAAAGAAACCACTTGTGAACCCGAATCAAATACAGACTAACAGTTATGTGAAAGAAATACTTTTAGAACAATGATGAAAATATATAAAGGATTGATGCAAAATATGTAGAGGTTATAATATTAGTGATGCAGCAGAAACTGTAATGAATTTTGAAAACATTTGGACATAATCAGTTATTAGGTTAGATAGAATAGTTTTCCTTACTGTTTTCTTTGCTAGTTTTAAAGCAAACTGCTTTGTGCATAGCTTGGTCTTAGCTAGTTTCAGGCAATATTTTCTTCCAGAACCAATGTTTGGTCCATATGAGTGACATTTCTTCAATTGGCACTCCTTTGGTCTCAGGCAACATGAAGTAGACAAAGATGGTCATCACAGAAACGCAACAAGCAAATAAAAGAAAAATACCAAACTTCAGTACACATAAGAGATAAAGAAAAGCCTGAGCGACGATGAAGGTGAAGAGGAGATTGACAGCAACCGGTGATACTCTGCCCTGCGGAACGGATGCCCAAGGGAAGTATTTCACTTGGTACAGTGTAGCCAAGAGGACCCCATGACCATCCATATCCGAGAACAAAGAGTGAAAAGAATATGACCAACATGATGGAGTATCCTTTTGATAGCTCTTGGTTGTCTCCAAGTTTCAGTCCCAATATCACCGAGACTATGATCTGTTCCAAACATCGCAAGCAAGCCAGACCATGAGTTTGCATTATGCATATGATAGTTGTAGGGTAAGTAAAAAAAAAGTTTGATTGAACTTCTTACCTGACAGGTAATCATTTGTAGTCCGCGCCTTAAGAGCAGAGGTCGTCTTCCTAGTTTGTCCACTAACCCAATAGAAACAAAAGTTGAAAGAACAAGGACAAACCCCAAGAGGACTGCGGAGTAGAGCAAAGAGTTTTCACCAAATCCCATAGTGAAGAACAGAACAGGTGCATAGAATAGAATGCAGTTTACACCAGTGAGAATCTGAAACATAGGCATGAGAACCGCCATGACAAGCTGAGGTCTGTGGCGTTTCTGGAGAATGTCTCTAAAAGGATGCTTGATAGAGTTTGCCAAGAGGCCTGGCATCTATCATATCTTGAAACTCGGCGTTGACATTTCTTGTTCCTCTTAACTTCTCAAGGACATGACGGCCTCTTTCAGTTAACCCCTCTTTGGATCAAGCTGTTGGGGAGTCTGGGAAGGAAATAGCCCGCAAGAGACATGAGCAGAGCTGGAAAAGCAGCTGAACCAAGAGCCAGCCTCCAGCCCCAAGGACTAAGCTTCTGCGTCACGTAACTGATCATGTTGGCTGAAAAGATCCAAGAGTTGTTGCCAACTGAAACAAAATGCTGAGAGCACCTCTCATATGGGCTGGTGAAACCTCAGATAAGTAAACAGGGAACAGCCTGTAAGAAAAAGAGATGTTGTCTAGTCAGGTAAGAAGATTCTGTGTGTTTTCAGTTACACACTTGATTCTCTCACATAACCTGAGATTCAAATCCAACGCCAAAACCGAGCATGATCCGTCCGAGAAGCAGCATGGCGAGGTTCACGGATCCAGCATTTACAGCAGCCCCAAGTAGGAAGAAGATCCCAGCCCATATGATGCTTACACGTCGTCCATATTTTCTGGTGATTGGTGAGGCCACAAGAGTGGCACCAAACCAGCAATGTAGAGTGATGAGTTGAATGCAGCAAGTCCCTTGGTCGTTGAACTTGCAATAGTTATTTTCATGAGCGTTTCTCCTTTTGGCATACACGTTGGAGAAAAATTCTCTCAGAAAGTCATCCGTCGAAGTGACACCACCTGTAAAACCAAAGCCCTTGAGTGACTCAAGATCTACACCGAAAAAACTGAATGGATCTTGTAGGTGATTTTTAAAATCAGGTGGGACTCATAATTTGAAAACTCGGGAAAATACGGAAACCCGGGATCTGAATCGAACACAAACCAAAAAGAAAATCAGAATAACCGAATTCAAAAACATAATAACCTCAAAAGATCTAAAAATTATGTCATGTCAGAAAATTCAAATTAATCTGAAATAAATATTGAAATGTAAATAAATTATCTTAAATACCTATTTTATTTTATTTCAATATGATATCTAAAATATCAGAACCTAAATTTGTATTGAATTCAGATCCAAAAATAGATTTTATATAAAGATAAAATATAACTGAATATATATATATATATATATATATATATATATATATATATATAATATATAATATTACCGAATATGGTCTAAGAAGTTTATTAGTAAAAAGCAAAAAAAATAAACGATTTGTTCTTTAACGCACATGCCTACTTGAGCAGTTTAAGACACTTAACAACTACTTTTCTAGTATAGCACCTGCGATTCCGACGTCATATCCAAACATGGATCCACCAAATGGCTGCAAAAGGCTAAAGTTATTGGTGACGAACCCGGTGTCTTCCCCTTGGTATTCGCTCTGCTCCTCTCATTGCCATTTTTTATGATTGGCCTTACATTAAATGGATATTCTCTTCAAAATTCTTCAAGTACTTACACTAACATCTTTCGTTTTATGTTACCCATGTTACGGGGCTTATTTCGCTTTTGTTTTTATCAAATTGGTTTCCTCTTGCCGTAGGGGCGTTTGATCAAACTTGTGTGTTGGTTAGAATGTTAGCTTCGGGTTAGAAATAAGTGTTTTGCTTTTTCTGATCTTGTTTCATGGCTATTTGCCATGTATTTCTATCTCCATGAACCTTTTTCTAGAAATTGTCGAGAGAAACTCCACGGATAATTGCTGCTTTGTAGGGAGTTCTCTGACAATTCTTATCTAGTTTAATTATTGAGAGCGCATAATTTTTTTTATTTGTAAAGCCAATATATTTACATAGTATGTACAAGAATGATTTACAAAACCTGTGTTTCTCAAAAATGTCATCTGTGTAGCTTAAATCTAACATAATGATGCACGCACAACATACTTGTTGGAGGTTTTTAAATTTGAGTCCAAAAAATTTAAGCCTTTCTCAACAAAAGCTATACTACCTACAAAAGATTGTGAACTCAAAGCAAACTCGTGCAGAACTCAATCACATACATATCAAATTATCGGAAGACCTTTGGGGAAAAAAGGTTCTGAGCACCGCGTGCAATCTATCAGCCATTGTATTCATCTTGCCATAATACTGTCGTGTTGTAAGTTGGAAAGAACTCCTTACTTCGCTGATCTTTTTCCATATGCATAGTGAATGTTAGTACATCTGTTGGTATAAATATCATCTTACTAATTGAGAATAGTTTGTTGCGAACATTATCTTTGTGAATACATAGGATCTTCATGCATGCTACAGTACAATCAAAGCTTCACTTTTGCATGGTAAAAGTGATAAACTCATTCGAAAATTCATGGCCCCTATATATTGTCTGATGAGCCTTCGTTTTTAAAGAACTATCGTTTGTCCTATAAAAATATCCTTTTATTTCTAGGTCTCATCTACATAGCACGATTTCCACCTCTTAGATAATGACGAGAAGGATGTACAGAGGCTGCATGTATTGGTTTATGATCGAATGATTTTGCCTCAGCTCATAACTCTACTTTCGACTTCTGCAATGCGTAAATCTCTTGAGAGTTTCTATTTTTATTATAATAAACTTTTTCATTCTTATTTTTCAAATACCACATTAGCCATAGAAAGCATCTTAAATCAGACTTCTTTAGAAGTCTCCAAAATAAATAATCTATATTTGCAACTACTGAATCCACTAGGAAAACTCCATGATTAGAAGGATTTTTTGACAAAGTCAAGATTTTGTAATGCTGTCTTCTCCTCTGCTCCGCACATACTACATTGTGTGTCATCCTTAATCCCCCGATAACAAGTTAACTATTGGATAAAACTTTCCAAATAAAATACTGTAATTTTAATGGGCATTTTACTCTCCATGATAAATCAAACTGGATTAATATTCAGGTCCATAACTCACTGAAGCTGGTTCATATATGGATATAATTTTTCTATATTGTAACCCGATTTACCGTATATCACTCTGATACTATGAAATTCCATCCACATGAGTCTGGTCTATACAATCGACTCACCGCCATACTGCGAATAATAGTGGCATCATCTAGATGTGTATATACATTAAGAAAACCATATTCCAGAAATATCACTAGAGTTATAAGATTTTTCCACCTGCAAAAGTGGGTTCAGGAATTGAAGTTGAGTTTTTGGTAATGCTGACCCTAGGAAAGGAGCAGGGGTCCAATGAATCATCCAAAATGAAATGGTTTTCCATGTTGCCATGATCCCACTCTTTTTGTTAGCCCTTTGTTAAACAGAGATCAAGCCGAAGTGATGCTTCTCCATCCATATGAGAGAGACTATGATTTTATTGGATCCAAAGGATCTGATTTTCCTATAGTACATTCCTTTACGAACCTTAGAAAATAAAGAATCTGGTTTATCCATCAACCTCTAAAGTATTATTCCAATAATTTTATAGGTCTTAAAAACTGACCCTCAACTTTCCTTTCCCATATTTTATCCCATGAGAACCAATGAATAACCTTATTATTTCCACTTCTATTCCACCAAAAATGTGATAACACACTCGTCAACTCTTTTGTTACCGGATTATGGCAGCCTGAAACAAAGACCTAACATGAGTTTTCATAGCCGAAGCCACTGATTTAATAAGCAGTTCCTTTCCTCCATTTATTAAAAAAAACTAACGGTCCACCCGTTGACTTTATTATTTATTCGCTCATTAAGATACCCAAATATTTTTGTATTTGAGCCACCAAGACATTCCGGTATACCTGAGTAAATTTTCATCCATCCTCAGCTGTAATTCAAGGAAATTGTTGGACTTCCAATCGAGTTAATTCGGGGACTTTATGTCCAAACTGTATGGATGATTTAGAAATTTATTTGTTGTATTGATGCATTCATATTCCTTTAAAATTCCTAGAATTATCTCACATTCTTGTTTATTTGCCTTAAATAAAAATAGACTATCATTTTAAAATAAAAGATGAGAAATAGTGGGGTGAATCCGCGCTATCTTTAGTCATGTTGTCTGCTTTTCTTGTTTTTTTTTTGATTTAGCAATAGTGCCTCCGTACATAGAATAAATAAGTATGGGATAAAGATTCTCCTTATCTCAGACCCCTTTTGGGGACAACGTGTCGTTTTGGTTGACCATTTATTAATACCTTATATTTGACGAAGGAAATACAACTCATCATGCAAGACAACCATATCGATGAGAAACCCATTCAAGGAGAACTCCTCGAATAAAAGGCCATTGCACTCTATCATATGCCTTACTCATCTCTGTTTAATGGTCATAAATGTTCCCTTACATGCATTATTGATTCGTAAACATGAAATATTTCCTGGGTAATTAAAATATTATCTGAAGTTAACCGTCTTGAAAAAAACGCAAACCTTGTCTGAAATGAATAATGGAAGTATTTGCTTAAGCCATTGGCATAATTTTTTGATTTAATCTTATATCCCATGTTACATATGTTTATTGGTCGTAGTTCTGTCATATGACTCGGCTTTACCGTCTTAAGAATGAAGCAAATGTTTTTTGTATTGAGTCGTCATCAAAAGGGTTGGAACTTAAAAACTCATTAACCATATTTACCATATTTGTTTTTATAATATACCAACATTGTGGAAAAAATAAGGCTATCATACCTTCTAGACCAGAAGCTTTTTCTGGGGACATCATCAATAAGCTGATTTAACCTCTTCCTTTGAAACCATAAAGCTCAACACAATATTTTGAGTATCTATAATCATCTACGGGACCTCTGTAAGAAATCTTCAAAACCAGTTGAAGATGTCGACTTAAATAAGTTTGTAAAATATTAACAACCACTTCCTCAATATCAGAAACTGAGGTAATCCATTTACCTTCCTCTGGCATGTAACCCAATTATTTTGATCCATCTTGGTTTTTTAAGACATGATAGAACTTGGTGTTTATATCGCCCTTCGCATGCCACAAATTTTGGTTTTTTGCTCCCAGTACATTTCTTCATCTATATAAGCTTCTTTTAATTTTCTAGTTACCTCTAAGGCCTCCTCAAACGTTTTAGAATCATCATTTTATACTTCCTTTAATGCCTTTTGGATATTACTAGTGACCAAGAGTCGACCCAAAGGCTTGTCTACTTCGACTTCTATGGTTTTAGAAGCCTGTTATCCTTGCTTTGACTTCGAATCTTCTCCATGAAACCAGTTTTCTAAATACCAACAAAAACGAGAGAGAGAATTCAACTATCAGTTACAGCTTAGTCCAAACCACATTCACTTGGAGAAGCTGAAAAAAAAAAGAGAGAGCACGACCTAAGGAAAGAGAGGAAGACGATGAATGGAGTTTGGGAGATGGGTTTGAAGTTGAAGTGGTTTTGGGTTAAGAAGGAAGAGACAGTGGCCTCTTCTAAAACCGCATCAGGCTTTGCCATCGCTCGCACAGAGATCTGGCCGTTGACTCTTCTTTCGTCTCGTCTCTCATCTCTCCATCTCTTAATGTCTCTCCGTCTCTGAACGGCGTCTCTCTATAAGAAAAACCACAACCAAAACCCAAAAAAATCTCACATCATTAAACAACCAAGTTTCAATTTGTACTGAGATGAAAAGGTATAAGTAGTAACCGAAAGTTATTAACACCGAAAGGAGCTGAGGAGATGGCAGAGGTTGCGACAACTGTCCCAAAACAGATAGTCAACCAAACAGTAACCTAACACCCCCAAGGGTGGGCGTTCGGATACCCGTTCGGGTTCGGATCGGTTACTTCGATTTTCGGGTATTTCGGTATAAAAGTATAGAACCCGTTTGGGTATTTTTGTATTTCGGGTCGGGTTCGGGTATTTTTAGTTCGGGTTCGGTTATTTCGGGTCGGGTTTTCGGATATTTACATTTTAAAAGAAAAAATTAAAATTTTCATTTCTCAAGTTTCTTGTATATAAAAATAAATTTCACTTACTGATTTTTATTTTTTATAGATTGAATGATTAATAGATTTGGAGATACCATTTCAAAAATAAAAAGACACTAATTTGATTATTGTTTTTAAACTTTAGATATAACTTTTGTTAATGCATGAAACAAAAGCTTGGCATACATTTGAAGTGAGTATCAAATCATTTTATTCGTAATTATATTATAATTATATAGTTTTAAAGTATGAATAACATCAATATATAGATATTTTAAATAAATTGAGAGATGTAAATAAAATATAAGGTAGGTATACATATGTTCGGTTATCTTCGGATATCCATTCAGATTCGGATATTAACCCGTTGGGGTTCGGTTATCCAATCTCACCTACTTCAATACCCATTCAGGTATTTTATTACTTTGGTTCGGATTTAGGTTCGGGTTTTTCGGATCGGGTATCGGTAAAGTGCCCACCCCTACCCTACACCCATTAAAAATAGCCAAGACAAAACAAAACCAAACCTAAACATCCCAAATCAAAAACCTAAGAAATTAACAACTAAGAAGGTTAAGTACCAGAAGATTTAACTCGGACTGGCCGTGGCCATGATGATTGAAGGTTTATCTGGTGGCAATCATGAAGAAACTGACCGGGAAACACGATGGATGAGAGCTGGAGACAATGAGTTCGCGAGAGAGGGATGGAGAAAGAGACTTTTTTTTTTTTCAACTCTACTGTGACTTTTTTATTTTCCCTAAGTATACAAGTATTAACGCTTTTCTATTTTTTACTAAGTATTGGGGTATTAATGATTTTTCTTGCCGCACAATAATTCCACAAATAAATTTAATTAACTGCTATTAATATAAATCAAAAAAACAATTGATAATTCATAGCAGTTATGCAAA
>CAJHQP010010861.1:0-17094 GCA_905132765.1 Moricandia arvensis
TCACATGACTATGCTGTTGGGTTTGTGTGAACCTATGTTCAGAGCCGTGCGAAACACTAATCGGCTGCCCAAAGCGACAAAAAAAAATATTATGAAAATATGTTTAATAATTTATTGTAACAGAGCTATATAAAATTGTAATGTGAAATGGATAGAAAAAATGTCAAAAATATATAGAAAATCTTTTTATTTAGTTACTTACCAAGATTTTAGGATAAAAAAAAACAATTGTTTCTCTATTTTGTTTGTTTTTTTTAAAGAAACCATGTTTTGAATCTTATATCTGTTTATGCTTAAGCATATAAATATTAACGAGACTATGTTTTATAATTGTTTAATACATGATCTAATTAAATGAAATTGATAATAAATATATATATTTTTTTTAAATAGATGTTCTAGGCCAATGATTATTTTGTTCTCATGTGAGCACAGATCTGTTTAAGAGATGTTATAAACTTAATTACCTAAGTAGAATCACATAGCTTTTTTAACATAAAAATATGCCCTAAGCGAAAGTTCTTTTTCCCTCATGTAGGCACGGCTCTGCCTATGTTACACTATTTATTATCTGATTAGTACGATATTGTCCAATTTGGACTTAAGAGACAAGCTTGCATGAATTTATTTTTGGATTTATTCCCAAAAGGCCTCGTATTAATTAGAGGTGGACTTCTCTTTTATATATTAGACACTCCTTGTCTAACTTCCAATGTGAGACTTTGTTTGATATTTCACATTATTCCCTTCAAACTAAGGACCACATTCTTCTTGTGTGTTTTTCCTTCTGCGAATCATCTTGGCACCACCTTGTACCAGTAACCCATGGTTTTCTTTTGAGAATGTTTTTCCCACAACATCACAGGTTCCATGATCTTCTGACTAGTTCTGCCACAAACCTCATCTTCCGACTTGAAGGGTCCCATTCCAACTTGATGGTATTTTGGTCTTCTTGCGGATCTTCGTCATACCACTCTGATACCAATTGTTGGGTTTGTGTGAGCTCATGTTCAACTCTTTATTGTCTGACTAGTACTATATTATCCACTTTAGGCTAAATATGATAAATGTATGCAGATATTGCGGTGAGTATACGTTTTAGTCGTAATCTTTTGATTGTATGTGGCCAGGCACTGTCTCGACTATTGGTGGCATGACACTTGAAATGGTCTTTTTACAATCCAAGATCAAAGTAGTAAAGAAAGTGTCAATCTGATCCTAAGTGATTTCAATGCAATGAGAATGCATGTTATGCTTAATCTAAGTGCAACCAAGTGTGAATAAGATCAAGAAACAGTTTACTAAACGAGAGAACAATTAACTAAACTTGCAAACAATATGATTAAAGAGGACTCATGGGCTTAGGCATTTGATCTCAAATAACTAAGTTCCAACCTAGGGGTTTCAAGCTTTCAAACAAAATACTTCCTTAAGCCTAGAACACTAAGATAGACTAGTTCTTTCCCAAGATACTAATCCCTATGCTATTGTGAATCAAACATCAACTCCCGTTGGCTTGATACACTCAAACATGCATGCTAATCAAGTCTAATAACTATCTAGCACTCCCAACATCAAATCCCTTTGGTTGGTTGTGCTAGAGCCTAGATGAGCTGGTTCAGACATTTCATCGAACACCTTCCGGGTGAGAGATGTCTAAGGATCTAGATTAAGATTAGCTAAGTCTAACCTAGCATTAAACATACTCAACAAGCAAGGAAACAATAGATCTAATACTAAGAACCCCTAGATCTTCACTCAGCCACTCTAATCACCCTAGCCCATGGATCCAAAAGGGAATTACTCACTAATGGACATGATAAACCCAACAACAATTGATGATTGAAGGTTAATCATGATTAGTGAACAGATTAAAGCAAGAACACAAGATTAGATGATGAAAAGATGATCAAGAATGAAACTTTCACCAAAATGGGTATGTGTTCAAAGGGTAAAACCAGAATATCCCTTAGATTAGGGTTTAGAAAGTATTTATATGTCTTCCTAAAAAGCAAACAGGCCCAATTAACATACTAAAAGGCCCAAATAAAAGATAAAATTCGGCTGGGTAGGTGCCTGGCGCGGGTGACCTTACCCGCGGCCAGGGGTCGCGCTGGAGGTCTTCGGTTTCGGTCAGTCTGCGAACGGGTGACATCTCTCGCGGCCGTGGGTCGCTCCAATGGTCTCTCCGGCTGCTCATGCTTCTTGCGGGTGATGTACCCCGCAGCCACACCTCGCGCTGATGGTCTTCAAGTAGTAGTTACTGCGGGCGAGTGACATGAGCCGCGGCCTAGGGTCGGTCTATTCACTGCGGGTAGCATCAACCGCGGCCTGTGACCGCGCCAAGCTTCTTCAATTCTTCACTTCTCCGTGCGGGTGCTCTTACCCGCAGCGGTTGACCGCGCCAGTCAGAGCGGGTGGCTCAGCCCGCGTCATCTAGCCGCAAGACTCGAACAAGCCTCCTTCACCTCCATTTTTGCTCCTTTGTGCTCTCAAACACCTTCAAATGCATCCACAGGCACTCCAACACCTAATGAAACATATGCAATGCAAATGATACCTAAATGTGCCTAAATGCAAATCTAGATGATTAAAATACACAATGTTAATGGCCTAAACTAAGCTAAATGCACAAGACATCAACACTCTCCAAAATATAGGTGGCCTGGCACTCTCCAGATTATGAGTGACCGAGCACTTTTCCGATTATTGGTGGCATGGCACTCTCCAGACTATAGGTGGCATGACACTCTCCATACTATAGGTGACCAGTCACTCTCCCGACTTTATGAGTTCTCCGGTGTGGAAGTGAGTCGTGTGTGCGAGTATGTGATTAGGAATATGATTTGTTTTCTAGGTGCTTTAGGTGTTGTGCTTGATTCATGTTGGAGTTAAATTATTTATATTCGGAGTGCTATGTCTGAGGGACTTCAGACTTAACATCCCATATCTCATTGAGTGATTCTCCTGTTACTCAACCCTCTTTTTCTCTCTTTCAGGTGAAATTGACGAGCATAATCGATTGCTATTGGATCGGTGCTTTTGGGGTGTTTTCCTTTATTTTCTTTCTAGACTTCCGTTTATGGTTTATCAACATTTATTCAAATTTATCTATATTTATTTGAAGTTATAGTATTGAGAAGCAATTTATAAAGATTAATAAATGGAAATTTCACAGTTTAATATTTGCTATTTATTTTGGAAAATGCGGGTATTACAAAAGTAGTCTGGAACAGATACAAAATTGTGTCGACTCACTGCTTTGAGCATCCGAGATTACAGTGCCTTCTCCGATGACAGTTTGGTGGGGATCAAGTTATAGCTACGAGAACTTGTACTATAGTAGCAATTTTGTTCCTAGTCCCTCCCTGATAAGAAACAAGAACAAACATTTCCAATGTGTTTTTAAAAATGTTATTTAAGAAACGTATTGAATGAAATTCCTAAATCTTTTATAAGTTTTCGATTTTTACTCTCATTCTGAATTGAGAAATGGATGTCTGATGAAGATTTTGTGTACCTAGCATTTAGTAATGCGTTAAAGAGTATGTATTTGGCTTACAAGAAATGCACACGTAACCTAATAAATACAGGTGAATCAAAATGATCATAACAGAGAAAAAATTGTAGACTATGAATCTATGATGTGGGATACAACTAGGCCTAGGAGTGAATCTATGATGTGGGATACAACTAGGCCTAGGTGTTCGGGTACCCATCCGGGTTCGGATCGAGTAGTCCAGTATACAAATATAAAATCCGTTTGGGTATTTTTTACATATCATGTCGGGTTCGGGTATTTTTACATATCATGTCGGGTTCGGGTATTTTTACATATCAGGTTGGGTTCGGGTATTTTTAGTTCGGACTCAGTTATTTCGAGTCGGCTACATAAATTTAGATTTTTGAAAAAAAAATCAAATTCTTCATTGTTCATGTTTCTTATATTTAAAATTTTACTATTAACGTAAATTTTGTTTCTATTTTAATAGATTAGACGACTAATAGATTTGTAGAAAAAACTTTGAAAAAATAAATATGATAATCTAGTTGTTGTTAAAATTTTGGATGCAACTTGTCACCGCATGAAACAAGAAACCTGACATGCATTTTAAATGAGTAACAAATTACTTTGTCCGCAATTATATGTATATTATTTGATTTTAAGCCATGTGCAACATCAATATATATTGAATAAAATGAAAGAAGTAAACTAGAAATATAAATCTAAGTATACATATGTTTAGTTATCTTCGGATATCCATTAGGGTTTGCATATCCGTTCGATTTCGAATATTCGACCTCTCTTAACTTAATATCCGTTTAGGTATTTTGCTACTACGGTTTGGATTTCGATTCGGGTTTGATGAGTTTGATTCGGATATGGGTTTGGGTGTCGGGTAACATGCCCATGCCTAAGGACAACACACCACTATTTACTACAAAACACATAACATTTCAACATATTCTTTTCAAAAAGTTCCATGGTTTAAAAAATAGAGAAATTAGAATGTTTTCATCATAAATATAGCACAAAAGTTCAAAATTGCCAAAATGTTTTATTAAATACGTAAAAACACTTATACCATTAAGGTTAACTAATCTATACTTATATTAGATACTTAGATTTTTGTTGCGGGTGGGGTTTAAAAATAGTTTTTAAAAGAATTTTTTGGATTTCAAAACAATTCAAATTCATTTGAAAAAAAATTTCAACCCTTAACTAATAGTCAAACTAAAGATACATGTAACTGTTGTTTACGTGACTATCAAATATTTACTTAGTTATTTGTCCAACGTAAGAGTACTCAGGTGCCGTGAGAAAATATAACTTTGTTTATGAATTATTTTTACATCTTTATTTATTTATTTTTATTAAAAGGGTTAGATTCTTTTACTTACGAATTGAGATCCTAATTACTATGGAGCTTATTGAATTAAGGATTTAAGAAAATTCAAGATTTAAGTAAATCCAAAAAGTTGGTAAATCTTATAAGGATTTGTTACACAATTTACGGAGTTTTGAAGAAATTTCAGATTTTTTTTAAAAAAAATCTTTTAAATTTTAAATATTACTTTTAAAAATAATTTATTTTTAAAAGTTTTGTAATTTTTTTTATTATTTTTTTATGCAATATATAAAATTTATACAAGTTTTTCAAAAAATAATTTTCAATTAATTTTTTTGTTTCATTTCAAACAATTTGATTTTCTTTTTAAAATGTGAAAGAAATTTTTTCATTTTTTTTTAAGTTGCAAATACCATCATAAGAGGTGGTATTTCTATTCGTTGTTTTTTACACTATAAAATATCATCCAAATCCCATTGAATCCCATTTGATGGTTTTTGTTGACAAAATCTATATTTTTCAATAAACTGAAATTTGGGAGAACTTATACGAATGACTAATCCAATAAGCTTGAAATTTATATAGTATTTATAAATGCTAGATATAATAAGTGGGAATTTTTTTTTGCACTAGCTAGATACTGTATATACATTTGTTTTTGTTGGTAATGGTTTTTCTCATGTTATAGTATATATACTTAAGGATCACTTGCTACACCTTTAGTTAATTGTATTTACTTATAATTATTAAAAAAATAGAATTATTTTCATCAAAGCAATTTTTTTTGAATAATTTTAAAATGATCCTATAAAATTGGGATACACTTGATTTATGATTCAACAAAACGAAGATTTCTCAAAAATATGTGTGAAACTTCAAAAGGTTTACATTCACTATAGTTTTGCATTAAACAGATAAATAAAAGTTACAATGGTCAAATAACACTTGAATTGAAATCATATTACAGATTTTAGACTTGGGGAGCACAAATTTGGAACACCTAAAAACATGTCTACGACATCCAGAATACGTTTTGACATTAATATTACATAATGAATAAACATGGCTCTGATCAATTTTATGACGTTCAAGTCCAAAGATTGTGTGTAGACTTACTTTTTCTTTTGGCTAAGAACCTTTTATCTGTCCAAGTTGCAAGTTTCCTAGCCTTGATTACAAGAGATAAAGGAACTGAGAAATCTCACATGACTATGCTGTTGGGTTTGTGTGAACCTATGTTCAGAGCCGTGCGAACACTAATCGCTGCCCAAAGCGACAAAAAAACAAAAAAGAATTATGAAAATATGTTTAATAATTTATTGTAACAGAGCTATATAAAAATTGTAATGTGAAATGTATAGAAAAAAATGTCAAAAAGTATATAGAAAATCTTTTATTTAGTTACTTACCAAGATTTTTAGGATAAAAAAAACAATTGTTTCTCTATTTTGTTTGTTTTTTTAAAAGAAACCATGTTTTGAATCTTATATCTGTTTATGCTTAAGCATATAAATATTAACGAGACTATGTTTTATAATTGTTTAATACATGATCTAATTAAATGAAATTGATAATAAATATATTTTTATTTTTTTTTAAAATAGATGTTCTAGGCCAATGATTATTTTGTTCTCATGTGAGCACAGATCTGTTTAAGAGATGTTATAAACTTAATTACCTAAGTAGAATCACATAGCTTTTTTAACATAAAAATATGCCCTAAGCGAAAGTTTCTTTTTCCCTCATGTAGGCACGGCTCTGCCTATGTTACACTATTTATTATATGATTAGTACGATATTGTCCAATTTGGACTTAAGAGACAAGCTTGCATGAATTTATTTTTGGATTCATTCCCAAAAGGCCTCGTATTAATTAGAGGTGGACTTCTCTTTTATATATTAGACACTCCTTGTCTAACTTCCAATGTGAGACTTTGTTTGATATTTCACATTCTTCCTTTCAAACTAAGGACCACATTCTTCTTGTGTGTTTTTCCTTCGGCGAATCATCTTGGCACCACCTTGTACCAGTAATCCATGGTTTTCTTTTGAGAATGTTTTTCCCACAACATCACAGGTTCCATGATCTTCTGACTAGTTCTGCCACAAACCTCATCTTCCGACTTGAAGGGTCCCATTCCAACTTGATGGTATTTTGGTCTTCTTGCGGATCTTTGTCATACCACTCTGATACCAATTGTTGAGTTTTTGTGAGCTCATGTTCAACTCTTTATTGTCTGACTAGTACTATATTATCCACTTTGGGCTTAATAGGCAAGTCCGCATGGATTTACTTTTGGATTCTTTTCCAAAGGCCTCGTACTAATTAGAATTGAACTTCTCTTTATATATTAGAAACTCCTTGTCTAAACTTCCAATATGAGATTTTGTTTGATATTTCACATCTGTTTATTGACAAAACTGTAACAACCTTTCTTCAAAATTTAAAGCCCAAACCTTTTTTTAATTTTTGTCCCACATTACAATTTTAAAGGATCCTACATCCTTTCACTTTCCCTATATAAAAAACTCCATTATTCTCATTAGGTCAAAGTATTTATTTGTGCATGAAGAGTTGTTGTTGAATTATTCGACAAACAATCACCAATGATTTTTCCGGCAAAAATTTTAGACGAGTTTGTGGGCGAGTTTCCTGCAAGTTTTCTCGTAAGATTTTCACCTCCTTATTTCTAGTTTAGAAAGATTTTATTTTAGAAAAACTGCCTAGGAAAGTTATATTTTTGAAAAGTTTCTATATTAGGAAAGCCACCATTTAAGGAGAGTTTCTATTTTAGCAAAGTTTGGGAAAGTTTCCATTTTAGGAAACTTTATTTTTGGATCCTTTGAACCTAAATCATTAATTCTCATGTTCAGTTGGCTACATCTTTTCGTTTGCCAATTCCAGCTAGTGGCAAAGGAGAAAGCTATTCTCGTAATTTTTGTACCTGGTTTAAGACTTCGAATATACATAGTGTAGTTTTAATATCTACTGTCTTCTTGAACTGAGTCTCTATGAAATTTATGTGTTAGTTTGTTAGTTTATGTGTTATAGGAGGTTAGAGGATTGAACATTGTTTGTTTCATTTAAATATGATAAATGTATGTGGATATTGTGGTGGGTATACGTTTTAGTCAAGATCTTTTGATTGTATGTGGCTGCGCACCCTCTCGACTATTGGTGGACGGGCACTCTCTAGACTATAGGTGGCCTGACACTTTTTAGATTATAGGTGACCGGGAACTTTTCCGACTATTGGTGGGATGACATTCTCCAGATTATAGGTAGCCTGACACTCTCGAGACTCTAGGTGATTGGGCACTCTCCCTACTTTATGAGCCCTCCGGTTTAGAAATGAGTTGAGTGTGCGAGTATGTGATTAGGAACATAATTTGTTCTCTGAGTGCTTTAGGTGTCGTGCTTGATTCATGTTGGACTTAAATTATTTATGTACGGAGTGCTATGTCAGATGTGCCAAACCCCATTGAAGACATACAAGAACATTCGTTCCAACTGTACTTTGGTACCTATATATCATTTTAGATGCAGAGATATCACACGAAAATAGGTCTGAAGGTCGTCGTATATTTCGCCATTGTAACCATGAAAATCACATACGTACGATTATGTATTATTCACGGAGATTAATTAGGTCTTATTTACTGTATTTATATCACACAATATTATACATAAAGGCCATGTACACTGCATCATAATTAATAAAGGTGACAATCTCTAGTTTTATTTATGAATACAAAAGAGATTGTGATGGAGTTTGTAGAGTATATTTTTAATATATACGCGGAGACTTGAGCATGATCACCAATTGCTCAAGGGTCTCTGGTATCGCCACCAGAATTGCTGTTTCCAGATCCGTAACCGTATCCACTGCCCCTAGCATTGTTAGAATTGATGATTTATGAAGAGAAAGAGTATGAACACTCAAGAACACTCAAGAACACTCAAGAACACTCAAGAACACTCAAGAACAAATAAGAATAAGAAGGAGAGAAACTTATTTCCTTGATTCATTTCTTTGCAAATACATTGTAATATATAGAGAATACAAAAGACATCTTCCATAAACAAGGTCCATGAATTCATGAACTCCCATAAACAAGGTCCATGATTTTGGGAACCATGTTTTAAGGATCCATGAATTCATGAGCTCCCATAAACAAGGTCCATAATTTTGGGAACCATGTTTTAGGGATCCATGATTTCTTCATGTCAACACTCCCCCTCAAGTTTGACCATATGAAACAAGTCAAGCTTGGAAAGCCATGAAGTATTCCCTCATTAAAACCTTTACTTGGAAAAACCACTTGGGATAAAAACCAAACAAAGGAAAAAGAGTAGAACACTCCATGGTGAGGGGATCACTGACATGGAAGGTTTATGAGTCCTAGTCTTGGAAGAATGGACTCACAAACTTTGCTGCTGGCCGCCTTGGTGAAGATGTCCGCCAGTTGATCTTCACTCCTTGTGTAGCATGGGAGGATCACTTGCTGCTCTACTGCTTGTCTTACCTTGTGGCAGTCTACTTCTATGTGTTTTGTCCTCTCATGGAAGACTGAATTGGACGCAATGTGTATTGCGGCTTGGTTGTCACAATGCATGGTCATGGGGTTGGTGATCTCAATCCCCAAGTCGCCTAGAAGACTCTTTATCCAGATGAGTTCACTGGTTAATTTCCTCATTGATCTATACTCTGCTTCTGCACTTGAGCAAGACACAACCTTCTGCTTCTTACTCTTCCATGTAACCAAATTTCCTCCAATGAATGTGCAATAGCCGGTAGTTGATCTTCTGTCTGTTCTGTCTCCAGCCCAATCTGCATCACAATATCCAACAACCTCAGTGTTTCTGTTGCAAGCCATCCATACGCCTTGACCCGGAGCCTCCCTTAAGTATCTTAGGATTCTCTCCACCATGTTCCAGTGATGAACCTTGGGATTTTGCATGTGCTGGCTCACCTGATTTACTGCAAAACAAACATCTGGCCGGTAATGGTTAGATAGATCAGCTTTCCAACAATTCTCCTATATTGCTTGACATCTTCAAATGGAGTATCTTCAGACTCCCCCTCTCGCAGTGTCTTGTAGCCTTCTTCAAGTGGTGTCTTGGCTTGTCTTCTTCCAAGATCTCCTGCCTCCTTTAGAATATCCAAAGTATATTTTCTTTGGGACATGAACAACCCCTCCTTTGATCTGCACATCTCAATCCCGAGGAAGTACTTCAGTTCACCTAGATCCTTGATGTCAAATGCGGTCTTGAGGAATGTCTTGGTGGCACTGATCCCCTCCTTGTCACTACCAGTAATGATGATGTCGTCCACATAGACTAGGATCACAATAATCCCGGACTTGCTGGTGAGAGTGAAGAGTGTGTGATCCGCTTGAGACTTCACAAATCCTCTTCCATTCAATGTAGTGCTTAGTTTGTGGTACCAAGCTCTTGGTGATTGCTTCAAGCCATAGATCGCCTTTCTGAGTCTGAGGACATTTCCTGGCTTTACCATCTCTTTCATTCCCGGAGGTGGTCTCATGTACACTTCATCTTCTAGTTCACCTTGTAGAAAAGCATTCTTTACATCCATTTGCCAAAGATCCCACTCTAGGTTCACTGCCAATGAGATGAGTATCCGGATTGTATGAAGCTTCGCCACTGGTGCAAACGTGTCTAGATAATCTTCTCCATACACTTGTGTGTATCCTCTTGCTACCAGTCTGGTTTTCTTCCTTTCTGGCTTTCCATTTGCAAGATACTTGATGGTATGCAAGAGTCTGCTGGTCACGGCTTTCTTTCCTCTTGGAAGCTCAGTCTCATACCAGGTGTTGTTCTTGATCATGGCATTGATCTCTTCTTCAACAGACTCTCTCCATTCTTTGTCTTGCATTGCCTCTTCATAGGTGTTTGGGATGTACTCTTGATCCAATTCTCCAATGAAGACTTGATGTTCTTCTGGATATTGAGCAAGCGAGCATACTGCACTCACTGGATGTGCCACAGCTTTAGCATTGAAGTAGACTTTCGGTTGCCTGATTCTTGTGCTCCTTCGCAAAGGCTGTATCTGATCAGGTGCTGCCTCATTTGTTTCTTCTGGAACTTGATCTTGAGTCTCAGGAACTGATTCTGATTTGGTCTCATCCTGATCATGAGCTTCTTGTTGATTCCCCCTTTCAGGGTCAGGATGAGCAATTTTTTCATTTTCATTAATCACATCTTCTTCAACTACAGCTTCTGGAACCGGTGCAGTAGCTTCAGGGATATTCCTTCTTGTTTCTTGAGTTGCTGGAGACATGCCAATGCCGAAGTTCTCCAAAATGATTCTGAGGTTTGTGGCTCTTTCTGATTGCGGTAAGTCCCTCAGATCATCCCAATTCTTCACCTCATAATATCCCTTTGTTTCCACAAACTTCACATCCCTTGATATTAAAACTTTTCTGGCTACTGGATCATAGCACTTATACCCCTTTTGTGTTGGAGAGTAGCCAATGAACATCGCTTTTGTGCTCCTGGCATCCAGTTTGTTTCTCTGCTCCCCTGGTATCAGCACAAAGCAGAGACATCCAAACACCCGTAAGTGGTCCAAAGCTGGCTTGGTCTGGTTAAGGACTTCAAACGGTGATAGATCTTTGAGGACTTGAGTTGGAGTCCTATTGATCAGATAAGTAGCAGTCACCACCGCATCACTCCAGAATCTTTTTGGAACATTGGTGTGGAACATCATTGATCTGGCTACCTCCATCAGGTGTCTGTTCTTCCTTTCAGCAACTCCGTTTTGTTGAGGAGTATATGGACAGCTTGTTTGATGAATAATTCCATGTTGAGCCAGGTACTGTTTGAATGCATGACTTGTGTATTCTCCACCATTGTCTGATCTGAGGATCTTCAGCTTGGCATTGAAGTGGTTGGAGACATGAGCTTGGAAATTCTTGAAGGCGTCTAACACCCTATCCTTGGACTGAATCAGTGTCAACCAAGTGTATTTGGATTTTTCATCAATGAAGGTGACAAAGTATTTGTGATTCTCCCTTGACACACATGGAGCCGTCCATACATCAGAGTGAACCAAGTCAAAGCAACTCTCATAGGTGGTGCCAGACCGTGGAAAGACTGTCCTACAATGCTTCCCCAATATGCAGGCTTCACACTCTTCATTCTTAGACACCACTCCAGGGAATATCAGGTTTAGAGCTCTTGTATGGGGATGTCCCAATCTGGCATGCCATATTGTGTTCTCAGCGCCATTAACGGTGCTAGCCAGGCAGTGAGGCATAGATGATTCTGGCACCATATTCCTCTCAAGATGATACATCTGCTGATGGTTGTGCCCTTTTCCAATGACCTTTCCTGTCTTCAGGTCTTGAAACTCAACTTCATCTGGTCTGAACACAACTTGGCAGCCCAAATCAATCGTAGCCCTTCTTACTGATAACAAGTTAGATGAAAATCCAGGCATATACAAGGCAGTAGATTCCTTATCAAACACTTTAAGGTTCCCTATCCCTTCTATCTTCACCTTATCACCATTTGCTATGACTACATTCCCTACGGCAGGCTGGATATTACTAATCAAGTTCCTATCACAAATCATGTGATGGCTTGCTCCTGAATCTATTATGATAGGTTTAGAGTCAAGAGAATGTGTACCAGCCTTCTTGGAAGCAATGAGAGCCAAGACAGTGCTCCAGATAAAGGAATTGGCGTCTTTTCTGGTCACAAAATCATCAGATGAGGTTGTACCAACTTGATTTCTCCACATGTCTTCAGTTGAATCACCCATGTGAGCAGAATACATGGTTCTCCCTTGAATTGCTTGATGCTCCTTGGGTTTACATTTATCCGGCTGGCCTTTGAGAGGATCACCATCATCTAGGCATGAAATCTTTCTTCCAGTAAAGAAATTATTTATCAGTGTGTTGAATGATGAGTCTAGGTGTAGGAGAAAGCTGAGGAACCGGTCGTTCTCATAGATGGTTTGGAGACTCTCCCATAAACACCCATAAGCGGTTTGAAGACTCTCCCATAGTCTCTTGGCGGTTTTGATGTGAGAATTGATCTTCAGGATTGGTTTTGACAAGGAGTTACAGATGAGAGCCAGAGCTTGTTGGTCTTCTTGAACCCATTGGTTGTGGTTGTTCACGTATCTATCTTCTTCAGCCATCCTCTTTGAAGTTCCAGCCTTCATGATATGGCTGTCCCAAAGTCCATGACATCCCAAGGTGATTCTGGCCACTCTTGACCATGAGAGATAATTAGGACCCTCAAGGGTCACAGAAATTATGTTTTCCTTCTCCATTTTTATGATTTGCGGAATGAGAATAACATAAAAGCTTTGCTGAATAAAAGAGAAGGATAGAGAAGGTTTGCGGAATGAAGTAGGAGCTTAAAGCTCTGATACCATGTTAGAATTGATGATTTATGAAGAGAAAGAGTATGAACACTCAAGAACACTCAAGAACACTCAAGAACACTCAAGAACACTCAAGAACAAATAAGAATAAGAAGGAGAGAAACTTATTTCCTTGATTCATTTCTTTGCAAATACATTGTAATATATAGAGAATACAAAAGACATCTTCCATAAACAAGGTCCATGAATTCATGAACTCCCATAAACAAGGTCCATGATTTTGGGAACCATGTTTTAAGGATCCATGAATTCATGAGCTCCCATAAACAAGGTCCATAATTTTGGGAACCATGTTTTAGGGATCCATGATTTCTTCATGTCAACAAGCATCATTTGGGGCCTGCTGCAGCATCAGCACCGGTGTAACCGAAAGTGGAACTGCCAGAATAAGCACTTGCGTTGGGACCATCTGCAGTGGCACTTCCATCAGTATATTTATTGACACTTCCAGATCCGCTTTCCCTTGGACCGGCTGGACCAGCAGCAGCATCAGCATTAGAATTGTCTGAATCTGACAAGTTTATGAGTTGCTGAATAATGTCTTGTGTTATTAAGGTCACCATGGACAAGTATTTATACAACGTATGTGATAACTCCTAAACCTAATTGGAATAAAGGAAATAACAAGAATAGGAAATATAGATAATCCCAAATCTATATTATCCTTATCGCAATACCCCCCTCAAGATGGAGCATGTAAGTTTCGAATGCCCAGCTTGGATAAGAAAGCTTCAAACTCTCGTCGTCCCAACGCCTTTGTAAAGATGTCTGCAAGTTGCTCCTGAGTAGTGACATAAGATGGTTTAAGAACACCTTTGACAATCTCATCTCTAATGAAATGACATTCTATCTCGATATTCTTGGTCCTTTCATGAAACTCATGGTTAGAACTGATATGAATTGCTGGCTGACTATCACACAATAGTGTCATAGGTTCCGTGTGATCAATACCAATTTCTCGAAGCAACCCTTTGAGCCATAAGAGTTCTTTGGTGACTGCACCCATTGCCCGATATTCCGCTTCGGCGGACGAGCATGCCACCGTGTCCTGTTTCTTCGTTTTCCACGATATTGGAGAAGCTCCAAGCTGAACAATCCAACCGGAGAGAGACCAACTGTCCTTCCTACTCAACTATCCTTCCTACTCAAACTGAATATAGATAAACGCTCCCATACTAGATATATGTTTATAGCTTATATTAGGGTTACCGTATACACATGACAAGTGAAACTGCTTATCTTCGTAAATATATGTACATCCAAATAATTTTATCCTAATACAAAATATCAACTTCTACATTGATTTTCCAAAAAAGAGCTAGACCCCCACAAGTGTTTATCGGGTCAACAGTGTATAGACGGTCATAACTTAGCCAGGCTTGAATGTGGGTTCATAGTTTCCATTAAGAAAAAATATCTCAGGGATGTACGTACTTCGTAATTCCGTGAGCCTTTGTTTTATCAGATCTTGAGTCCATCCCACGCCCCGACAATTCCAACTGATTATAGACATTAGGCTTTCGATGGTCCCTCATTTGGGAAAAAAATGTGATGCATTGCGCTTAGCTATCTTAGCTGTCTTGGATACACCTGCCAAATCTTCTTTTGCCTTATGCATCTTGTTTGTATTTTCTCCCACTTTGATGAGCTTCTAGTGAGTGTTGGAAGACTTCGGGATCTTGCTGTATCTTCATGGCCTTCTTCTTCCTTTTCTTGCAGGTTTGAGAGCCTCGGGACATATCAGTTGTAAGAGGAGATAACTAAACACCGTCGAGCTCTGAGATGCTGGAAGAGATAGCCTACAAAAAACATTAGCGGTAGCAGAAGTAATCATGTTCTGTCATGCAGAGATCGCTTCTGCCATAAGCTTAGGCCCCTGGGAAGACTTGACATATGGGTCATCTCCGTTGTCAAAGAAAACTCCTTTTTCTTTATTAAGATCAGCAGTTATCACCGAAGGAGAGTTGAGTTGGAAAGATGGCAGATTGAAGAGGGGACCGTGTTCTGCTTCTTTGACCGAAGAGAGGACTCTTTGTTTACGTATGTGTCTATCTTTGGTACTTGAGGCTAGAAGAGAGTTACTCATTTCCTCTAAAACCTCTAGAGTGATATGAGGTCTACCGAGTCCTGAAGGAAACAACAGTGGAGCTGAGAGAGCTTGAGCTTGGTAGATTAATCAAGAAAGGGAATCTTTCCTTTGCATGAGTGAGACGTTGACAGTGATAGCAATGCTTTTGAACTTTTTCCTAGAAGTAATAGATGGTGGTTTGACCTCCTCCACGTAGATTAAGAATTTTAGATTTCTTCAGAGGTTTGGAGACATTAAGACGAATTTTAACAAGGACATATTCTTGTCTCTGAGATTTCTCCAGGTCAAAAGCCACTTCTTCCACATGACCGATTAGCTTCTCGAAATCTGTAATGGCTGCATCAGTGTAATGATTTATCGGTATGTTTCTAATACGAACCCAGATCGAGACAAACTGGAGGTAGCCAGGTGGGGGTTTCTCAGTCCATCGTTCTATCGCCAAACCCCATTCGTTGAATGTCTGCATGCCCTTTCCAAAGGATCTCTTCTAGATCGTGTGCATGCAAGACAATAAACTGGAATCTTTCCCTGGATAAAGCGATTCCTCTAACCCGATTGACCTTCTGCCATTTGCGAGGCATATCTAGTATCAAGTTTGACATTTTCTGAAACTCCGGGTTAAGGAGACGGCCCGATGAGGCTGCATGCATTTCTTTCGGTAGCAAAATATTGAGGAAGATCTGGCATGTTATAGGGATCATCATCATCATCTTTGAAGGACATCGCGAGCATGGCTTTGTCCATTTAGAAGACATTTTGTGAAGAACGAAAAAAAAATTAGGTGAAATGGATAGAGAGTTTTTGCGTTTCAGAGAAGCTGAAGGTTTGTGTTTCGAGAGAGTGAAGATCGAAGCTTAATAAAGGACTAGTAATGATTAGTTTTTAGAGTATGTTGGTGTTTCAAGGAGGATCTAGGCTTATTGTGTTCTAGGCTCTCTTGGTTATGGGAACCTAAGGGAGAAAACCAATGCTCTACAGAGAGAAACCTCTCTGTCTAACTGTTTGACATTAATACAAATCTATTTTCACTCAAAAATAAAATTTAGGTTAAAAATATTTTAGTAATATTCTAATTTTACCATTTAGTAAACTAAAAGATAAGTTTTTCTCTTTATTTTGTTGTTCATTTTTTTATTTCTTATTCTAAAATAGAGTATCATTAGAGTAAAATATAACTCTATTATAGAATTATTTTATTTTAAGAAAAAATAGAATAAACTATTAGAGATATTCTAACCACATATATAACAGAACCTAAATTCGCTGGTTTACACGTGTACTTAGTCATGTGTTGCGTGTTGGGCTTAAATTTGTACAGAAATTGCAACTTATATACATAAAAAACATAAATTCACAAACTAACCAAAATCCCCCCCTTCTCTCCTACTTTCTCTTCCTATCTCTCTTTATTCTTTCTCCCAAAATTTAATTTCTGTTGTAGATAATTACATTATGTGGATGAACATAAGAAGGGGTTTATTCCTTAGTATAAGTTTATTCCTTGGTATATTCTTTTGTATATTCTGATACCCGAATATTCCCTTTGTAACCCTTATATAAGGGACTTACCTATTCATGAAATAAACAATTCATTCACAACACGTTATCAGCACGATAGTCCCTACCCTAAAAGCTAAAAGCTAAAAACCAAAAACCCTTATCCGGCCGCAAACTTATAGAGAGACCTTTCTCTCAAAACATATGGACCCAGAAAACTTGTAATATATCAAATCGAAGC
>CAJHQP010010862.1:0-17094 GCA_905132765.1 Moricandia arvensis
GAACACATTAAGGAGTTGTACCCAAGAGGACCCGGAGTTGAAGTGATGAGGACATCAAATCAGCATCAACCATGGAGAAAGAAATCAGGAGAAAACCAGTGAAGAACATGAAGCTGAGAATATCTAAAGAAGCCTGTCATGACATATGTGCAATCAAAACGCCATATCTTCCAAACCAGGAGGAATTTATTCATGAAACTACTTTTGATGGATTCTACACTCAACAAGAGCACGCGGAGAATTGGTTTCATATCAAAAGGATTAATGGCTTAGAAGATATGCCATTTTCAAGTCAAAGGTGGACCGACTTGCCTTATTTTGAAGATCAGAGCATATAATATGTCAAACCCAATGCTGGCGTCCAGGAGACTTTGTGCAACTTCTAGAAGCACTCCACAACCCTTTAAGAAGCACCAGCACACACTGGATCAGGCGGATCCTTGGAGAATACAATCAAATCAAACCGGAGCTAAATATGGAAAGCTGGAAGATTATTTGGTTTGATCATTACCAAACCAAGATATGGCGACCATTATTACCAGAGGAGCTTGAAGACATAATGAGAGCATTCACATCGCAAAAGATCAAGAGGAGAAGAATATGGAGAAGTTTACCTTATTTGGCTTCAAGCAGTATTTCTGTCAAAGATCTCCAACGGCTCTTTCTTTTATTCTGTGGAGATTTGAAGACACATTCAGTGAACCAGGACATTCCTAGACGTCATAATTTCATGCCCAAGCTATCAAGACTCAAGCAGTCCCACCTATTCAGCCAAATCCCCCAAACTACTCCAAACGGCTAGTTTCTTAATTCTGCAAGATTTCTGTCTTAATTCTTTTATTCTGAGCATTATATAAGCTCATTAGTATCACCATTTGTAGAGCACGTCTTTCATCTAAGTTTATACCAGTAGTATTGTTTTTCCTTTCAAAGTTTCTCTTTGAATTGATTTGTTCTTTAGAAACCAGAGTTGTGAGAAGCGCTTTGTTTTCTTTAGTTCTGTGAATTAGGTTGTTTGAGAGAGTCAGATAGCTTTATTCATCATAGGTTGAGAGAGTCAATCACTTCATTCCATCAAACCACCAGGTTGAGAGAGTCAATCACTTCATTCCATCAAACCACCAGGTTGAGAGATTCAATCAATCCAGCAATCCGCAAGTCCCCTTCAAGTCCATCATCTGACCAAGCTGAAAGAGTTATACGACCAGCAGTTTGGTTCCATCAAGCTATCCTTGTGAGGCTCAGTTTTGTGCCCACATCATCTGGTATCAGAGCTTAAAAGCTCCTATCAGGTTGTTTCTATCTTTTATTCTTGCTTTGTTATTTCATTTATAAAAAAAAAACCATAAAAAATGTTATTTTTTCTTTAATTTTCGATTTCTGCCATTTTTGTGTTCTTAGTGTTCTTATTACTTTAGAAAAACGAAAAAGAAGAAGTTAGTAGTGTTTGATCTTTAGAAACAATTTGAAAACCAAAAGAATCTGTTTGCATTTAGTTCCTAGTCATATTTCCTTTTCTAGTATATCTGCATACCAAAAAGAAAACCATAGTATTTTGTCTGATTTATTGCATTACTTGACTTTCCTTTTGCTATTAATTTCGACTTGCATCCAAAGAAAAGCCAATAAATATTATCACTTCGTGCATACCATATTGCTTGCATATATAAATAAAAAAAGAATATTGCATCATATTTGCTTCATCATTTCGATTGCATTCATAAAAAAAAAGAAAAAAGGGGAAAAGAAAAATATTTCATCTTAGTTTATTTAAATTCTGTCAAAGCATATAGTATTGCTTTCCTTGTTATTTTATTTCAATTATATTTCACCCCTACCTATTGAACACATAACCCACGAGTTTGTGTTATTTCAGGAACAATGGGAGATGAAGAAGAAAGTGAACATGATTGGGAACATGAAGACCAGCTCTTAACTGATGAAGATGGTGGTTATGATGATGATCAGTGGACAGATGATTGTTCCAGCAGTGACTATGATGATGATCCAGATCGTGGAGAGCTTGAACCAGAACCACCAGACAATTATCAAGACAAGACCAGCTCCATAGATTGGTCCAGAGAAGAAGTGGATCAAGAAACTGAATCCCAGATCAGTCTAGATGAACACCATCATGAAGAGGAATCTCATGAAGTAGAAACAGAGGATTATTTCAATGGAGAGGCAGAGAATGAATCAGAAAAGGCTTATCCAGAATATAGCTTTTATTATAACTCTGAACATGAGAAGTCATACGTGGAAGAGAGGCCATGGTGTGAAATACCATACTTTGATCATGAGGAGGAATACCAGGATGAAATTGATTCCCAAATCAGTTCATACTACTCTGAAGCAAACCTTGAAGATGGGGCAGCATGTGAGCAGGATTTTGCTGTAGAAGAAACGTTAAATGAGGTTGTAATAAGTGATGGAGAGTCTGAGCCAAGATACATCAAATATGCAGGCCCTCACGAAGGACCAGAAGCTTACCTGAGGTGGGAGAAAGAGTTGGAGCATTGGTTTCAACTTCACCAAGTTAAAGAGGAGGAGAAACCACTAATTGCTGAGGATACTCTAACTGAGTATGCATATTGGTGGTATGATCATGATGCTTCCTGGACAAAAATGAAGGAGCTACTACGTGAGGAGTTTGTGACAGGAGCTGAGAGCAACAAGGAATATCATTTCAGGCGCCCTGATGTATTTCCTAAGCCAAGGATATTGATTCTAGCACCCATGCCAACTCCAAAGATTAAGCCAAAGAAAATGTGTGGTCCTAACTCAAGGGAGATCACGTGCAACACCTCCAGCAGCAAAAGAAACGATAGGGAAGTTGTATCAACCAAGAAGAAACCAAAGGAACAACGTGTGCAACCAAAGGCAGTACCAAAAAAAGGAACTCAAGAGAAGCAGAATTCAAATATGAGTTCTCTACATATGATCAAGCCTCAAGCAACTTTTCAGTGGTTTAAAGGAGCTTTACAGCTACCTAAGAAGAAGACAGAGGTGAGGCCTACAGCTCCAACAAAGAAAGTTCAAACCAAGTCAGAACAACAAACCAAAAAGCACAAGCAATATCCAAAGCAGGAGTTAGAGCAATGTAAGTCTTCTGTACTTTCAAAGATAGCTAGCATAATCTGTTATAGATGCCACAAAAAGGGTCATTATGCTGTAGCTTGTCCAACTAGATCAGTAGAGACTTTCCACTTAGCAACACCAGAAATAAATGCATTTAAAAATAAACTTGTTCAGCTAGTCCCTGAAATGTCTATTTCTAGTGTAATACACTTGTCTTTGCCAAGGGATGTTGGTGCAGGAAATGAGGAAAACTTTGAGGAGCAATGCCCAGAAGTAGACACAATCCAAACCAATGTGATTATCAAATCTCGACCAACACCAATCACTGCCCTCAACCCAGAGATGGTACTTGGTAATCTAGTAAGTGATAAATATGAACGTGTTGATTACTGGAATAATATCTTAACTAGGCATACTTTCAAGTATTCAGTTTTTATTGATTCCAGTTCAGATATAATACACTTGCTCTTTCCCTTAAGTGTCAAGACAAAAACAGGAACCATTGGAGTACCCAAAGACTGGAGAGAAGAACCACCACATCCAAAACCAGAGCAAAGCAGAGGAGTAATCCTATCTTACCTACTCAAAGGAGAACCCCCAGATGCCCCACGCATAACCACACCTAAAACATATCAAGGTAAGACCCTAAACTCCCAAAAAAGGATGAAAGCTAACTTGCTTTCTCTTGGTACAGGAGATATAGTTTCGAGGTCGAAACTTCTTCAAGGGGGAGGGTATGATGAGGACATCAAATCAGCATCAACCATGGAGAAAGAAATCAGGAGAAAACCAGTGAAGAACATGAAGCTGAGAATATCTAAAGAAGCCTGTCATGACATATGTGCAATCAAAACGCCATATCTTCCAAACCAGGAGGAATTTATTCATGAAACTACTTTTGATGGATTCTACACTCAACAAGAGCACGCGGAGAATTGGTTTCATATCAAAAGGATTAATGGCTTAGAAGATATGCCATTTTCAAGTCAAAGGTGGACCGACTTGCCTTATTTTGAAGATCAAGAGCATATAATATGTCAAACTCAATGCTGGCGTCCAGGAGACTTTGTGCAACTTCTAGAAGCACTCCACAACCCTTTAAGAAGCACCAGCACACACTGGATCAGGCGGATCCTTGGAGAATACAATCAAATCAAACCGGAGCTAAATATGGAAAGTTGGAAGATTATTTGGTTTGATCATTACCAAACCAAGATATGGCGACCAGGAGACATTTTATTATTACCAGAGGAGCTTGAAGACATAATGAGAGCATTCACATCGCAAAAGATCAAGAGGAGAAGAATATGGAGAAGTTTACCTTATTTGGCTTCAAGCAGTATTTCTGTCAAAGATCTCCAACGGCTCTTTCTTTTATTCTGTGGAGATTTGAAGACACATTCAGTGAACCAGGACATTCCTAGACGTCATAATTTCATGCCCAAGCTATCAAGACTCAAGCAGTCCCACCCATTCAGCCAAATCCCCCAAACTACTCCAAACGGCTAGTTTCTTAATTCTGCAAGATTTCTGTCTTAATTCTTTTATTCTGAGCATTATATAAGCTCATTAGTATCACCATTTGTAGAGCACGTCTTTCATCTAAGTTTATACCAGAAGTATTGTTTTTCCTTTCAAAGTTTCTCTTTGAATTGATTTGTTCTTTAGAAACCAGAGTTGTGAGAAGCGCTTTGTTTTCTTTAGTTCTGTGAATTAGGTTGTTTGAGAGAGTCAGATAGCTTTATTCATCATAGGTTGAGAGACTCAATCACTTCATTCCATCAAACCACCAGGTTGAGAGATTCAATCAATCCAGCAATCCGCAAGTCCCCTTCAAGTCCATCATCTGACCAAGCTGAAAGAGTTATACGACCAGCAGTTTGGTTCCATCAAGCTATCCTTGTGAGGCTCAGTTTTGTGCCCACATCATGAAGGAGGCTTTCCAGTCATGTGGAAAGGGAGCTTTCCAAGCCTATCATTTGCAAGAGGGGTTTCTGTTCAGAGACAAGAGGCTTTGCATACCTCAGTGCTCAATGAGGGACCTCATCCTTCAAGAAGCACACGGTGGGGGTCTTATGGGACACTTTGGAGTGGACAAGACCTTGGCTATTGTAACTGACCATTTCTTCTGGCCGCACCTCAAGAGAGATGTGGAGAGGCATTGTGCTAGATGTGTACCTTGCCACAAGGCCAAGTCCAGGTCACACCCACATGGTCTATATTTACCTTTACCAATTCCTAATGCTCCTTGGGAGGATGTTTCTATGGATTTTGTCTTAGGTTTACCCAAGATTAAACACAAGGATTCAATCTTTGTGGTGGTGGACCGCTTCTCCAAGATGGCCCACTTCATTCCATGTGACAAGACCAATGACGCCACTCAAACCGCAAACCTATTCTTTAAGGAAGTGGTGCGTTTACATGGGTTACCAAGGACTATTTTGTCTGACCGAGACACTAAATTCCTGAGCCATTTCTGGAGGACCCTGTGGAAGAAGCTTGGCACCAAACTACTCTTCTCCACGACCTGTCATCCGCAAACAGATGGACAAACAGAAGTGGTAAACCGAACCCTCTCTACCTTACTTAGAGTAACACTTGGTAAAAACTTGAACACTTGGTTAGACTGCATACCCTTAATTAAGTTTGCTTACAACCATGCTACTCATTCTGCTACTAAGATGTCACCCTTTGAAGTTGTTTATGGTTTTAATCCACTAACCCCTTTGGATCTTAAGCCAATTCCACAAGTTGAGCAAGTTAATCAGGATGGCCTAAAGAAAGGGGAAGCGGTGAGGAAGTTACATCAGAAGGTCCGGGAGAACATCATCAAGAAAACTGAGGACTACTAGAGGAGAGCTGACAAGAAACGCAAGGAGATGACCTTTGAACCCGGAGAATGGGTCTGGCTCCACATGAGGACCGAGAGGTTCCCACAGAAAAGAAGTTCTAAACTAGCACCTAGAGGGGATGGTCCATTCAGAGTGTTGGAAAAGATCAATGACAATGCCTACCGCCTAGAACTTCCAGGTGAGTTCAACATTTCCCATACGTTCAATGTTGCTGACTTGTCTCCTTATCTTGCAGATGAACCAGTTTTGAGGTCAAAACCTTCTGAAGGGGGAGGGAATGATGAGGTCATGGACCAGAACCAAGCTCCCATCACCATTCCTAAGGTCACAGAAGGCCCCATGACCCGTTCCAAGGCTAGGAGGCTCAAGGATGGATTCATACTTGCTGTTCAAGCTATCCTAGACAATATGGACGAATCACTAAACATGCCAATAGCTCAACCCACCAAAGTAGAGCATATCAACGAGTCAAGTGATGACTTGAGCAATGCCTTTGCGCAACTCAATATCACTCCAGGTAAGGAAGCTCATTTGGCTGAAACTGACAAGGATGGTTATGTGGCAGGAATGGATGTGGAAGAAGACCCCATTCCTGATGAAGAAGGCCTTAAAGACTCAAGTATTAAAGTACCAGAAATAGAAGACCAAGTCATGAGTCCTACCAAGGTTGATCCAGACGCCCTCAAGATCAACTACCTAACAAAGAAGGCCAACACTGAACCAAGGGAAGTCTTTACTTTATTTACACTTTGTGCAGGTAAGATGGGTCAGTCTAGTGGTTCCTAGAACTCGCCTATCCCACAAGCAACCAGGGTTCGAGGCCAAGACTTAGCTTAGGCCTTATTTTCTTTTATTTTGCAACTTTCCTTTTTTGGTCTTAAACTAGGCAATGTTAGTTTTCTATTTTCTTGTTTAAACCCTAAGTCCTGTCGTTTTGAGTCTTTTTCCTTTTCTTGAGTCGACCATTAGGTCAAGGCTGAAGGACTATTAATAAAGTCCCACACGCAGCCATTGTAACACACAATTTTTTACCCTAGATCAATATACTAGTCAGTTTTCCCCCTAAAGCAAGCCGCAGCCGACTTCTTCTTTCTTGTGAGATTCAAGTGAGCAGAGTCTTGAACTGTATCAAGGATCCATCATCATCCTTGTGGTGTTCTTCGTTCCATCATCTTCGTCATCAATCGATCCAACAAGAGAGAGCGTGCAAGCCAGCTTGTTAGATTCCATCCACACTTGATCTCTCATCCGGTTAGGTGTTCATCAAACGACCATCCTTTGTTCTCAAGAGAGTGCGTGAAAGCCAGCTTGAGAATCCATCATCACCACCCTTCCAAAGACTCCTCCGAGTCTTATATCACCTTCATGGCTTCTTCATATGATCTTGGCACTTGGCTTTCATCCAGGCCAGTTATAAACGCGCAATGCTCTTTTGGAAGCTTGGCAAAAGAACATACTACCTGACTTGGGTGAGCTACTGCTTGGGCATTGTAGTACACCCGAGTGTTAACCCAGTTTGAAGGGTCTCTCCTCACTCTCATACTTCTCCTTAGAGGTGGAGCTTCTTCCACTGGTTCCTCATGACCTTCTTCTTCAGGTCCATTGACTTCTTCAATTCCTTCTTCATTTGCTGCCTCACCTTGATCATGATCTCCTGAGTATTCCTCATTTTGATCTACTTCGGCCTCAGGTCCATTTCCCCCTTCATGATCATGGTGAGCATGATCTTCAGCTTCATGAGTGTTAGGCCCTTCTTGCCTACTCTGATCCTGGGTTGTATTGATCCCAAGACCTTCAAGAATGATCCTAAGGCTTGCTGCCTTATAAGATACTTGGGATAGATCCTTCAAATCATCCCAACTCTTCTCCTCATAGTAACCTCTTAACTCCACAAACTTCACATCCCTGGACACCAGAACTCGCCTTGTCTTTGGATCAAAACACTTGTAGCCCTTCTGAGTTGTAGAGTAGCCAATGAACATTGCCCTTGTGCTCTTTGGTTCCAGTTTGTTCCTCAATTCCCCGGGAACCAAAACAAAGCATAGACATCCAAACTCCCTTAGATGGCTTAAGGCCGGCTTCTTCTTGTTTAGCACTTCAAAAGGTGCCTTGTCATCTAGAACTTTGGTAGGTGTTGTATTAATCAAGTAGCAATCAGTCATCACTGCATCACTCCAAAACCTTTTGGGGACATTGGACTGGAACATGATCGACCGAGCCACCTCCATAAGATGCCTATTCTTCCTCTCAGCCACTCCATTTTGTTGTGGCGTGTAAGGGCAGCTTGTTTGGTGAAGGATCCCATGTTGAGCTAAGTGTTGCTTGAATGCAAGGCTTGTATACTCACCACCATTATCAGACCTGAAAATCTTAATCTTGGCATGGTAATGGTTAGTCACATAAGCCTGAAAATTTCTAAATGCATCAAGAACTCTATCCTTAGTTTGAATGAGAGTTATCCAGGTGTACTTCGATTTTTCATCAATGAATGTAACAAAGTACTTGTAGTTTTCCCTAGATAAACAAGGAGCAGTCCACACATCCGAATGCACAAGATCAAAACACTTTTCATAAAGAGTTGTAGATTTTGGAAAAACTGCCTTACAATGTTTACCCAAGATACATGCTTCACATTCATTATTCTTATACATGACACCTGGTAACATTAAGCTTAAGGCTCTAACATGAGGATGACCTACTCTAGCATGCCACAATGCATCATTATTCAACACAGAAGTAGAACTAAACGAGTATTTAAAATCCGGACTAGGAATGGTGTCTTCAAGCATGTAAAGATCTCCTTTTGTTACTCCCTTTCCGATCAACTTATGGCTCTCAATATCCTGAAACTTCACATCATTAGGACTGAATATGACATTACAATGCAAATCAGTGGTGCATCTCTTTACTGACAACTGATTAAATGTGAATTCAGGAATGTAAAATGCTTTAGACTCCTTATCAAAAAGGTTTAACTTGCCGATTCCTCTTATTGCTATCCTATCACCATTAGCAATCATCACATGACCATGAGCAGGTTCTATGTCTTTTATCAACTTATCATCACTAATCATATGGTGAGAAGCTCCTGAATCAACAACAATAGGCTTACTAGTTTTATGAGTATGATAGGAACTAGGCAATTCATTTTCTAAAAGATCATGGTTCTTAGGCAACCTAGATGAAGCAATATGAGAGTCATTTTCAGTTGACAATTGATCAGGGATATTAAGCAAAGTATGAGCAGCATAGGAGTACCCTAGAGGGTTACCAGATACATTACCATTCTCCTTGAGAGCTTTGATGAGGGCATCAATGTCAGACCTCCTGATTAGCTCATGGTCCATGCTCTTCAAGGGAGTGTGGTGAGATGTCAATGCCTTTCCTTCTCCTTCACGAGTGGTTGAACCAGCTCCGGATTAACCACCAGCTTCACTTGCTTCGGTTGAAAGGTGAGCTCTAGCATCCCGGTCCTTCATGAACTTGGCCGGCTTGAGATGGGGATGGAGTATCCAACATTGGCTCCTCTTATGACCCGGCTTCTTGCAGTGATCACAGTTGCCTCCAAACCTCCTTTCCTCACCTCCTCTTCTGTCATCAGGCCTGTACATAGCTTTGTTAGCTAGGACAGCCTCAGCTTGGTTGGCCAGGGACAGTTCCCCCTTACCACCGAACAACCCCAAGGACCCTTCCTCCTTCTGAATCTGAGCACATACTTCCTCCAAAGTTGGAAGCTTTGGTGACCTGAGTATGTGTTTGATCAGATCGTTGAAGGCCGGATTCAGAGTCAACCTTAACCCAAACACCTGATCTTGTTCACGTCTCTCCATGAGAGTATCTTGATCTGTTGTGTTGGGTCTAAGCATTTCCAGTTCGGACCAGAGTGCCCTGAACTTACCCAAGTGTTTGGTAAACTCAACCTCTTCTTGCGCAAGAGTGTTTATGGCTCTCTTGAGCTCAAACACTCGACTCAGATTGGAAGTGTTACCATAAATCTTCTGGAGAGTCTCCCACAGGTCCTTTGGAGTCTCGCAGTAGCTGTAAGCTTCCAGGATGGATGGATCTAGAGAACCTTGAATCATGGTTTGAACCATCATGTCATCTTCGATCCACTTCTGTTGAGCAGCTAAAGCAGTCTCCTTTGCACCTTCTTCCTCACTAGCAACTGATTTTGGAGCTTCATCAGTGATATGACTCCACAAACCCTTGCTCCCAACCGCAGTCTTCACAAGCCGAGACCACAACAGGTCGTTTCCACCACCTTTAAGAGTAACCGGAACCGCTAACATCACCTTGCTTCCTTCCATCTTCTAAACGAACCTCAAGAACCCAGAAAGCTTGAACCTTTGAACTCGAAATGAAGCTGAAGATAGTAGATCTAAACACCAGGATGTAACGAACCTGGCTCTGATACCATGAGATTTTGAGAGAATAAGAGTAGATTAACCGAGAGAACGAGAGAAAGAGTGATAGAATGAGAGATTAGAAGAGAGTGTGCTCGATGTTCATGATGAACTCGAGAGAGAGAGAGAGAAGAGAGAACCACAAAAGAAAGAAATGATTTGCTTGATTGATTATTCAGAGAGGAGATACAAATATATAGGCAGAGCTTTAGGGTTACAACGGATACAAAAAGCAAAGGTTATGGAGTGGGAGACTTGGCCGGTCAAGGGAAGAGGCGCACTTGGTTTGAACGAGTGGATGAGGGTGCGAGATGCTTTTGGCATCTTGACCAGATGCCTTCTCCTTTCCAGCCTTGGACAGGCTGTCTTGGTCAAGCTTGACCCCTTATCCGCGAGCCACTTCTTTACCGAGTTACCAATGAGTTAACCTTCATCCTTTTCACCCACCAAGGTTATCTTCTTCCTTCTGCCTTGTGACCCAAGTTTCGGCCATGGATGTACGGACCATGAGTTGTACGGATCCGTACAACTTGACCCGGAATTTGCACAAGACCAAAATGTGATTTGGTCGAGATTAAAGTAATTTGGGTCGAGTGGTCCGTACGGTTGGCCGTACAGTCCGTACGGTCCGTACCGTCCATACACTTAACCCAAATTTGCACAACCTTCCCTTTGATCCCAAAATCCATCCTAAACCCTTTAAACCTCCTCTCTTTATTTCCTCAGATCAACAAGGAAGGCTTGTGATTGGCTGTCCATAGGCTCCTCTGAATCAGGCCACTTCTCTGGCCAGATACATAGTCAATAAGCTTCTTCCTTTTCCAGGAAATGCCACACATGTTGGCGCCAACTCTCTTTTTGAACCAGCTCGCATGTAGTTAAGGCATGTAGTTGACTATATCAGCTCGCATGTAGTTGAGGCATGTAGTTGACTATATCAGCTCGCATGTAGTTGAGGCATGTAGTTGACTATATCAGCTCGCATGTAGTTGAGGCATGTAGTTGACTATATCAGCTCGCATGTAGTTGAGGCATGTAGTTGGCTATATGCAGCTCGCATGTAGTTGAGGCATGTCAATACTCTGCCTCCATCTCATCTCTCTCTCTTGTTCATTTTCATCTATTCAAGTTAACACTCCCCCTCAAGCTTGACTCTAATGGGTCTGGCTCCACATGAGGACCGAGAGGTTCCCACAGAAAAGAAGTTCTAAACTAGCACCTAGAGGGGATGGTCCATTCAGAGTGTTGGAAAAGATCAATGACAATGCCTACCGCCTAGAACTTCCAGGTGAGTTCAACATTTCCCATACGTTCAATGTTGCTGACTTGTCTCCTTATCTTGCAGATGAACCAGTTTTGAGGTCAAAACCTTCTGAAGGGGGAGGGAATGATGAGGTCATGGACCAGAACCAAGCTCCCATCACCATTCCTAAGGTCACAGAAGGCCCCATGACCCGTTCCAAGGCTAGGAGGCTCAAGGATGGATTCATACTTGCTGTTCAAGCTATCCTAGACAATATGGACGAATCACTAAACATGCCAATAGCTCAACCCACCAAAGTAGAGCATATCAACGAGTCAAGTGATGACTTGAGCAATGCCTTTGCGCAACTCAATATCACTCCAGGTAAGGAAGCTCATTTGGCTGAAACTGACAAGGATGGTTATGTGGCAGGAATGGATGTGGAAGAAGACCCCATTCCTGATGAAGAAGGCCTTAAAGACTCAAGTATTAAAGTACCAGAAATAGAAGACCAAGTCATGAGTTCTACCAAGGTTGATCCAGACGCCCTCAAGATCAACTACCTAGCAAAGACGGCCAACACTGAACCAAGGGAAGTCTTTACTTTATTTACACTTTGTGCAGGTAAGATGGGTCAGTCTAGTGGTTCCTAGAACTCGCCTATCCCACAAGCAACCAGGGTTCGAGGCCAAGACTTAGCTTAGGCCTTATTTTCTTTTATTTTGCAACTTTCCTTTTTTGGTCTTAAACTAGGCAATGTTAGTTTTCTATTTTCTTGTTTAAACCCTAAGTCCTGTCGTTTTGAGTCTTTTTCCTTTTCTTGAGTCGACCATTAGGTCAAGGCTGAAGGACTATTAATAAAGTCCCACACGCAGCCATTGTAACACACAATTTTTTACCCTAGATCAATATACTAGTCAGTTTTCCCCCTAAAGCAAGCCGCAGCCGACTTCTTCTTTCTTGTGAGATTCAAGTGAGCAGAGTCTTGAACTGTATCAAGGATCCATCATCATCCTTGTGGTGTTCTTCGTTCCATCATCTTCGTCATCAATCGATCCAACAAGAGAGAGCGTGCAAGCCAGCTTGTTAGATTCCATCCACACTTGATCTCTCATCCGGTTAGGTGTTCATCAAACGACCATCCTTTGTTCTCAAGAGAGTGCGTGAAAGCCAGCTTGAGAATCCATCATCACCACCCTTCCAAAGACTCCTCCGAGTCTTATATCAAATAGACAAGTTTCTCTCTATCTAAGCTGGTGTCTCTCTCTCTCTTGCTTGTGTCTAAACAATATTCACAATGTAAGGAGTTAAGCATTAGGGTTTAGAGGCTGCCTTAACTCTATCTCTCTTAAGGCAGCCTAATACTTGTCAAACTCACTCTAAACTCTTCTTTATATTCTCTTAATCTCTAGATTACTGATTCTAAAATCCTCTTCATCTTAAATACACAAACTCTAAGTGTTGTGTTACTTCTCAAGGATTAGATTCATACTAGAGAGTTTCTGCTTCACTAAACCAGTTTACTGTCTAGGATTCTTGGTTATATAGTAAGCTGTGTATGAGGATTCAATCACAAGTTGGTTGTATCTTCCCTTAAATGGTGAGTTCCTGTTGTATGGTTCAAGAGGATTCAGTTACAAGTTAACTGAATACTCTCTTGACATGAGACAAACACTCATGAATTCCAACATGGTATCAGAGCTTTGTTGCTCTTCTTTGGGAATAAACTCACCTCTTTTATATCTCTGTTTTGTTTAAATAAATCCTTTCTCTCCCACTCTGATATTGTGTTAGCTTGGTCAGTACTTGTTAGTATCTTGAATCAAGCTTGAGGAAGAGAAAGATTATAAAAATGCTTCACCATTATGCTTTATCCATTGGATAATAGCTTTCTCTTAATGGAGCATCTCTTTGACCAGTGGACAAACTGTTTTGATCCATTGGATTCATTGTTGTCTAAGCCACATAAAACACTTGTTCATGTGTTATTCTGTTGGTTCTTTTGTTGCAAGCCCTGGAAAACATCTGTTCATGAGTTATTCCAGTGGCACATGTCTAAGATCAGTGAGCAAATTAATTGTTCCATGGTCCATTGTGTTTCAGCTAATAAAGCACCAAACTCTTGATGAGTATTGGATGCTCCTGGCTGTTTATGCTTCCGTAAAACTCAAGAAAACAGAGCAAAACTCTGTCCATTAGAACTCTTGAGCAGTTCTCTATTCTATATTCTCTATTCTCTCATTCTCTAATTCTCCAGGTTACTTATTCTCCAGGTTACTTATTCTCCATCATTCTTCCATTCTCTGGCTACTAATACTCTGGTTACATCATCCTCTACTCTCTACTTATACTCTGGTTACTTATACTCTCTGGTTACTTAAATCTTTATTCTCACAATCTTGTTTAGAATCTGCCTAAGGGTGTTAAACTGTGTTGAAAAAATTGTCTTACTTCTGCCCTTAGGAAAATTAATTGTCTTGTTGCCTGAATGCTTAGTCTTGATGATTGGGATTCAGAGAGTGTTTATGGGATAAAATCATGAAGATATTTGTCCATTGCGTGCTGTACTTGTTCTAAATGTGTTTTAAAGATCAGACTTGGTGAAAACCATGTTCTGGTCTCTTGTTTGTCTACTGATGCCTGTGTCTAGTTATTTGTTTCACAGGTTGCCCATGTTGTTCAGAGCCTACACATGATGTATATTCCTGACCATGGAGATTGCCCACTGCCCATCAACACTTTGGACACTGATTGTGTCCATTAACTTCCAATATGGTTGAGAGGACGAATGGAGGAGTGGAGAGATTTCTTAGAAGTGACTTACCTGGTGCCAAGAGGGTGACAGGATGTACACTCAAGAGAAAAGGCCACAATTCAAGCCAAGAGGGCTGTGGCAATTCAAGCCAAGAGGGCTGTGGTCTCAAGGCATTGGTGATCATCACTGGCTCTCATCTTCCAAGCTTGACCACATACTCTCATTCTCAGGTCAAGCTTGAGGAGGGGTCTTAAAATGAGAAAGCCATTGTCCATTCTTCAAAAATGTATGAAATGGAAGTACCTAAATCTATACTCATTCTTATGATTGATAGGTTTCTCCCTTGAGAATTGATTGCATGTGTTTGTGCATTGTTTGAATCAGGTACCTATTGAGCTCATGAACAAGGTAGACTTGGACCCAACCCATGATGAAGGCAAGAAGCCAAAAGAAAGGGGGAGACAAACTCTGACCACAAGAAGAAGCTCAAAGGTGTGATGAGTGTGAAGCAAAGAAGGCATTGGTGCCTACTTACCATTGAAGAAAGGCCATGATCCAGAGTCTAAGGAGTCCATAAAAATAATCTTAAGCTCCTTAGGCTCACTGGCCAATCCCTAGGCTGAGGGTAGTTGCACTCTTTTTCCCTAAGTGATGGTTTTATCCCTAGAGGTTTTCCACACTTAGGTTTTTAATGAGGCAAGTGCTCTCAGTTCCAAGCTTGTCCAAGGATCTCCTATGGTCAAGCTTGAGGGGAGTATTGAAATAAATAAAGGGATGACCAGAAGAAGAAGATGGTTGATGATCCAAGGATAAGTTCATCAAGAGAAGCCAATCTGGTTCTGTTTGTACAGACTTGGATCACAAGCAATCTACTATGACCTAACTTGCCTTGGGAGGCAAGGTACTGATGGGAACACGAGCTCAGGGTCTCCAGAAGCTAAGGAAACTGTTGGTAGAGGGTTTGACCAGATTCAAATTCAAATATGGAAGAAAGTCACATGTTAAGCTTAAGGGGGAGCTGTTGCTGGCCTGTCACTTTCACTCATCAGACCTGGTCACTATCTCTCTCCTGTCCTTTCTCCTCCTCTGTACGTGCCTCCCCTTGGCTGTATCCCCTTTGGCCTCTTCTCATCCCTACAGAATTATTTGTTTATATTTCCTTGTTTTAGTAATTGTTTATTGTAAGTGATTGTCTATTTAAAGACCTTCACCCTCTCTTGTAACACTTACCAGAATCAATAGACAAGTTTCTCTCTATCTAAGCTCGTGTCTCTCTCTCTCTTGCTTGTGTCTAAACAATATTCACAATGTAAGGAGTTAAGCATTAGGGTTTAGAGGCTGCCTTAACTCTATCTCTCTTAAGGCAGCCTAATACTTGTCAAACTCACTCTAAACTTTTCTTTATATTCTCTTAATCTCTAGATTACTGATTCTAAAATCCTCTTCATCTTAAGTACACAAACTCTAAGTGTTGTGTTACTTCTCAAGGATTAGATTCATACTAGAGAGTTTCTGCTTCACAAAACCAGTTTACTGTCTAGGATTCTTGGTTATATAGTAAGCTGTGGTATGAGGATTCAATCACAAGTTGGTTGTATCTTCCCTTAAATGGTGAGTTCCTGTTGTATGGTTCAAGAGGATTCAGTTACAAGTTAACTGAATACTCTCTTGACATGAGACAAACACTCATGAATTCCAACAAAGAGTGTGGGGAAAGTGAAGTAACAAGAGAATATTGAAGAGAGAGAGAACTCCCCTCTGCCTTAGAGGTTTCACAATACACATGGGGTGGCTATATAGCCAGATTACAAATTGCAAGAGAATAAATAAATATTAAAGTACAAATCTACTAAACAAATATTATTGTAGGGTTTCTGATGAAGCCAGGAGGATGCTGCCAAGGTGAATCTCGACCTGAGGGAGTAGATAGTGACAGGAGAGAGATGGGCACAGTCTGTGATGTGATCATGGACCAGCTTACTAAAGAGGACAAAGGGAGCTTAGATGATGTGATCATGGACCGGATCACTAAGAAGAACAAGGAGGGTCTAGATGAGGCCACATGAAGCCACATGCACCAGCAGCCTGGTGATCATGCACAAGCCATTCCAGAAGGTCCCATGACTCGTTCAAAAAGTCAAGAAACTTAAGGATAATGTTGTTGGATTACTCACTTCACATCCACAACAAGAAGAAAGTCTTGGACAAGGTTTGATCCGAGATGTCTTGATCACCATTCAAGCCATCTCTACATCAAGCTGAGTTAGTGTCTATGCAAGACACTTGGTGCGTCCTCTTTTCCTTGCTTTTGGTTTTGTCCCACGAGGTTTTCCGGAGGAAGATTTTTAACGAGGCCACAACTTGTCTTACACATCACTTAGGCTCTCGGCCAAGACTAGCAGAAGTTCACATTTTATTACATTTTAAAGCTTATGTTATTTTTAAAGTATAGTTTTCCTTTTTATTATTTTTGAAACCCTAGAGAGCCTGTTCTCTGGTTTCTTTATTTAAAGGGTTCTCCTAACCCTATTGTACTCAAGCAATCAATAAACCACGAGTTTCTTTTCTCTCTTGACGGCTCTCTCTCTCTCTAGAAGTTGTCGAGTTCTGGTGTGTAATATCCAGAGACCTAAGGGCTTCTTATTTGGTGTGTCATATCCAGATCAGTCGCCTAGGAGTATCAAGAGATCATCCATCCCTCTTGTGTCACCATTCAATCCACAAACCTTGAAGAACTTGAGTCTCTGATTCGTTCTTGCAAGG
>CAJHQP010010863.1:0-17094 GCA_905132765.1 Moricandia arvensis
TATATATTTCTTGACCACTTATTTATCCAAACATACTTCACGACAGCTGCAATTCATAAAATAGGTAACTATAAAGAATTCAATAATGTATTTGTGGATCCAAATACACTAAAAAACATTACCACTACAACCTGATAAATACTATAAAGAAAGCTAATGACTCAATTATCTTTGGCTACCAATATTAGTAGCATCTCTCCACATATCTGAAGCTATGTTTGCTCTCCACTGTCGTGCATATTCCTTTTCTTGTTCTTGTGTTCCAACATTTTCTTCTCCGCCATTTTCTTCACCACCATTTTCTTCTTCATTTAGATTTGCAGCTTCAATATTAGCTTCTTCGTCATCTTCTTCGTCTTCTTCTTCATCACTAGAAAATTCATCTGACCCACATTTCTTGCGAAGAAAGTTATGTATGGCCACACAAGCAAGCACTATCTCTGCTTGGGTCTTAAAAGAAAATGGAGGTGCAGACTTAAAAATTGCAAACCGAGATTTAAATATACCAAAAATTCTCTCGACAACGTTTCTTAAGGATGCATGTCAAAGGTTGAACAATTCATTTTGATTTGCTGGATCACGCCCTTCACCACGAAATTCTTGGAGATGATATCGAGTACTTCGCATTGGAGCCAAGAAATTACGCCGGTTTGCAAACCCACAGTCAGCTAAATAATATTTTCCTGAAAGATCGAAACTCATTATATAACACTTGATCTAGAAAACATTATATCCAATAGTTTCATATTATATTTCTGAATCAAATTTTACCTTCTGGAACTTGTAGTCTGTTAGTTCTTCTTGTTAACGCGTCTTGTAGAACTTTCGAGTCGTGAGCTGAGCCTTCCCATCCACTTAAAACATATATGAACTCAAGATCAAAGTTACAAGCCGCTAACACATATCGTGTGTTTTCCAACTCTGTCTTTGTTCTGATGAGATAGCATAAATCCGCAAATACATCGGGATACATACGATATAACTGTCGGAAATGATGAGGATCATTTTTCAAAGCCTTTTGTATATAATCATGTCCTTCTCTTGTGATTTGTCGCCTAACCGGACGTGGAATTTGATTCTCAAAAGAGTCCAAAAGCATCAATAGCACAATATCAATATCTGAATCATCTTCTTCATTAAAGTTTTGTTCCATTTTATAAACCTAGATAACAATATTTTCACAAGATCACAGTAAAATAATAGTTTATATAATAGTTATTATAAAAATGAAAAACAAAACAGATGATGTTAGGTCACGTAAATTACTTGAGAGGCAACACTTGTGTTTCCATAGTAGCCAATTGCGTAAGAATTTTTTTTTTTACGTGTTCAATACTTACGTTGTTACACAAGTTATATGAATCTCTTAAAATCAATAAAATGCAATCAAGTTTGTGAATATATATATAGCTAAACTTTGATCTTGATATAAATATTTTTGCAAGGCAAGTGATTGAATGTGAGAGAGAGATAGATGATTACCAAAAACAACAAATGGATTTGGATGATGATTGAAAAACTTGAGAGATGTGACGAGAGAGAGAGACTTTATAGATTTGGGATTTGATGAACACAATCAGATGTGACGAGAGAGAGAGACGTAAAGGTTTGGGGTGTGATGAAAAAAATCACGTTTTTCTATTGTTATGGGTGATAAAAAAAAACTTTTTTTACAATAATAATAAAAATGTTTCTAAAATATGTAGGTAAAAGGTTAGATTTTGAGGGATATAATTTACACATGAAATTATCATCTAATTCAGTTAAAATCTTTCAAATCAAATGAGTTATAAGAATCTATTAAATTTGAATAACACAAGATTTTAAATTTTATATTCAAATCATTAAATGAATAACAATGGATTCTAAATTTAGTAATTGAAAAGATTGTAAATATAAAAACCAATAACATTAGATTTTAAAATCTTTTAATATGGATATTTCAAATACAATAACCAATAACACTGGATTTTAATAGAGAATTTAAAATCAATTATTGAATAACATAAGACTATAAAACCTATAGAGTTGATTTAAAATACACAATTGAATAACACCCCCTAAGATCAGAGATAAAGTTCGGCTAGGCCGATTATCTTTTTTCGGTTTGTGGATTTCTTTTTGCTTTTAGATGTTCTTCAAACGTTTTGCATGTCTTCATATCTTAATCTCTAATATTGGAAATAAGAGTCTCCCAATCTTATTGGAGTATATTTGGTCTTCTTCAAAGGAGGGTAATTATTTCATCTTACCAATGTAAATCTTGAAAATTCCTCTTTGTGACTGAAAATCAAGGTTTGGAGAGTACAGTGGTGGATTTAATTCAAAAAGAAGAGTTAAGGTATATGTGGAAGCTGTCTCAACATTTTTTTGTCTTAAATCTTCCGTAGCTAAATCTCAAGTCTTCGTATCTGACGATTATTGATAGACTTTGTGTTCTTCGGGTACGATTATCTGCAAAAGGAGTAAAGATGGTTGTTATTATGGATATATTGAGAGATTAATGGAGACAATGACTTGAATCTCCTTTCTCACTGTCGGAGTTGCAGTTCCACGACAATATTTGAAAAGGAAGAGTTCGATAAGATGACATCAGACAAACACCGGAGGAATGTTTTCACAATGATAATAAAAGGCTACAAAATGAACACCACAAGGCGATCCTCCACATGGTGAAACATCAAATAAAGGCCAAAGATGCAAGGTCAAAGATATAAGAGAAGAGAAGGATAAATCAATCTGATTTACAAAGGGGTGAGAACGGTTCGAATACGGTTCCTGAAGAAACATTATCATGAATCTTTTATTCCTTAGTCGATCTCATTCCCATGATGAGAAAGTGGCCACCACATAGCGCCAAACCTGGAGCAGTGAAATGTGACATGTGTCAATGACCAATAACCTTCACCATTAAACCTACCACAACACCGCTTCACTTTCTCGGCAGAAACGAGTGATGTCGTCGATTGATTGGACCCAAGTGTAAGTAGGTGTTCGTCCTTTTAGATTCCTACTTACACTAAAATGGCCGGAGGACAATTGTTGCACCCAATAACTGCACGCCAAAGAAGGATCAATGTGCCAAAGAAGAAACAAGTAAGTCCATCATCTTGACCTCAATTGATGATAAACCATCGTCCTCGGCGAAGTCAAGGAAGATCCCGAGATCTGCACTAACAATCAACAATACTCATGGCTATAAAAGAGAAGGAAGAGGAGAAAAGGGGACACATTGAGTAAACCCTAGATAACCATCACCTTATACATTGAGTCTCAAACATATCAACCTCGACCTCACTACTTTTAGCATTAAGTCTTAGCCTTAGTTTTATATTTTTCAATCTCACTTTGTAAACCAGTTGTTATATTTCCATATGTATATAATGTCCATTTTAGTCAAGCTGAGTCTGATTACATTGTTGTGTTCTAAAGATTTCGTTGCCCAAAAAACTTTTTTCTCTAACCTTTACAAATAATAACTATTGACCTGAATAAATAAAGAGGAGATCAAGACATGAAGAAGAAGGCATTTGAGCGAGTGGGAGTTTTCTCGCCCGTACAACTTGTACGGATAAACCATTTAAATATATTCGACCTAGAGTGCCTTAGAAGACAAGTCAAGTATTGGGAGACAAGGAGAAGGAGCTGAGCTCCTCTGGTTTAAATAAAAGAGTCAAAGGGGACGTTGGGAACAAGAGGACGAGTGAACGATTTAAATATAGTTAAAGTCACATGTTCTACCTAGGGAGCCAACCATTGAAGACATGTCCCTTTCACCCTCGACCATAAGCATTCTTTAATATTATTTGTCTTGTCTTGTATTGCCTTCCATTGTCTTAAATAATTTTTGTGAGCAGATCTATGAACATAAGGAAATAAATCCTTCTCTCTCTTCTTCTCTTGTTGACTAAACACAACTCTCCCTTTCTCTCTCTTTTATCATTTCCCGATCAAACTCTCTCTCTCTCTTGTTCTTGAGTGTTCTTCACACTGTTCTTCGCTAAACTTAGATGGTATCAGAGCTTGTAAGCTCCTACACCTATTTCTTTTCGCAAATCTATTCCACTCTTCATTATCTTTCATTCAATCACTTTACTTTCTCAAAATCTCTTGAATACACTCTATTACCCATTGGTCCATAGCTTTTTAAATGGAGCAAAACAAGGCAGTGGTGATTCCAGTCACCCTCAAAGGAGTGAACTACCTTCTCTGGTCAAGATTGATCAAGAATGCCTTTGGTGGAAGAGGTTTATGGTCCCATATCACTTCAAATGAGGTGCCAAAACAAACGAGCCAAGGTGAGGATGGCAAGGAGATAGTTGTGGTAGATGAAGGAAAATGGAGTCAAGAGGACCTCATGGTGTTGTCTATCATCCAAGCTCACTTGATGGTTCCATAATGGAGGTCTACTCTTACTGTGAAACCGCAAAGGAGTTGTGGGACACACTACAAAAGGTTTATGGAAACATATCAAACCTTTAGTAGGATCTTTAAGTGAAGAAAGCTATCAACTGCTTAAACAAGGAAGACATGGACTTTAACCAACATTTTGAGAAGTTCAGGGCTCTCTAGGCAGAGCTGGAGCTGTTGAGGCCAATAACCACTGACCCTACCATTCTGAATGAGAGGCTTGAGCAAGACAAATTGTTTGGTCTGCTCCTCACTCTCAATCCAGCCTAGAATGACCACTTAACATATGCTGAGGGCAAACAAATCACCTACTCTTGAAGAGGTGTATGCTCAGATCCAGAAGGAGCAAGGCTCAGTGGGGATCTTTGGTGGTAAAGGTGACTTGAACATGACTCACAAGGCTGAAGCTTCAACTAACAAGGCCAACTTCAAGCCAAAAAATCGGCGAGTTACTTGTAAGGATTGCAATAAGAGTGGTCACATAAAGAACCAGTGTTGGATTCTCTACATACATCTCAGGCCACCATCAAGGTTCAACCAAGCTAGAGCACATGAAGTTGTTTACCAGAATGTCCAGCAAACTACTCCACAACCGCATAAACAAAGTGAAGGGAAAGCCATGAGTTCTACTGCACACATTGTTGGAACAACCTCTCAGCTACACCATGATGATGGATTCATCCACAAGTCAGACATTGAGGCTCTCATGAAGCTCTCAACGCAAACTCTGGTAACATAAGTAATAATGTTCATAATGCCTTAAAACTTGTCCATTGCATATCACAAACTGCTAGGTCAGTAATCATTGATTCATGGGCTTCTCATCATATGATTAGGGATGCTAACGTATTAGTACTATTCAGCCTGCGTAGGAAGTGTAGTGATTGCAAATGGTGATAAAATACCCATTGAGGGCATAGGAAATTAACTACTATTTGATAAAGAATCTAAAGCTCTTCACATGCCATCATTTACATCTAACTTTTTCTTAGTTAAAAAGGCTACTACTGATTCTAATTTTCATGTGTTTTAGCCTTAATGAGGTTCATTTTCAGGATATTGACACAAGTAAGATTATTGGAAAGGATGTGAGCAAAGAAGACCTTTATTTGCTAGAAGACACCAAGCTTAGATCAGATTAACATTCCTTTAGTTATACTTCTCTTGAAGCTTCTGATGTATTATAGCATGCTAGATTATGTCACTCTCACTCTCGTGCCTTAGGATTGATGTTGCCTAATCTCTCTTTTAAAAATAATAGTTGTGAGGCTTGTATCCTAGGAAAACATTGCAAATCTGTTTTCCCTAAATTTATGACTATCTATGAGCATCGTTTTGATTTAATTCATTCTTATGTGTTTATGTGTGGACTGCCCCTTGTGCTTTTAGAGAAAACTATAAATACTTTTACACCTTTATAGATAAGCTAAAAACGTCAAGCGACCAAAGCGTGAGAACAAACGATATGAAAATGAATTAATAAAAAGAAAGAGAGCAAGAAGGTCTTATTCTGAATCGGTGGTTTGAGCATTATAACAAGTAAAGCCTTTGGCGGATAGAGCCGTCGGGGAGTTCCTAGTTCTAACCTTGTAAGACTTGAATAACCTAGTTGAGTCACAGCTCGATAACAGTAAAACAAAAATATGCTTAATTGCCCTAAATGTTATGCTTGGTCTGACTAAGATTTTTCGTGCCCCCTCTGCATCTTCAGCCTTGAAGCTCTTATATACTCCTCCTAGAGGCGGTTTGCTCTTTCCCCTTCTACCCTCGGTCGAGTTTATTGCTTCACGAAAATCTTCCTTTTTCCTTCGATCTTCGTGATCTTTGGAAACTTAACATTTATCTTCTGAAATTAACATTTATCTTCCGAACTTAACTTTTTTTTCTTCTTGCAAAATAAAAGATAAACCGTCCTAAATATTAGACCATCTTGGGCCGTTTTTTTGACGTAAACGTTTTTACGATTTTATCGAAAGAGCATTTCTGAAACGACGTTGATCCCGAAGAGAGTAAGAATCTCTCGTATAGTGCATGCACCTTTAGGTGTTTAGTCAATTGTTTCCGTTTTACACGATTAACTCGATATTTATACAAGGAAATGAGTTCTTACGGTAAAGTTCCAACATCAATCTCAATCAAGACGAAACAAAGATGAGTTCGATTCGATTTCAAAGGAGGGAGTTACGAGGCCGGGATGAAAATTGATCCAACTCGTCGAACTGGCAAGTTGGACCACACAAGTTGACCAACTCGCCCGTTAGGCGAGTTGGTCATCTTGTTTGATCCAAATCGCCTTTTCGGCGGGTTGGGCTGGTCCAACTCACCGAACTGGTGAGTTGGTCAACTTATGTGGTCTAACTCGCCCGTTCAGCGAGTTGGATGACTTGCTTGGCCAACTTTTCCATTCAGTGAGTTTGACAATCGAGCCTTATAGTCGTTTCGTTGTTTGAACGCTCGGGTATCCGTTTATCCGAGGTCTGGAGTAGATTTTCTCGAGGATTTACCGCGCATACCCTTCTTTCGAGTTCACACGATGGAATCGTGATGTTCTTGCGAGCAGTTTAGGCATGTTGGGTAAGTTAGACAGAATCCATCGTCCGAAAGTCTGAAGATGAATAGTGAATTATCTCTTCTATAAGTATGTGGAGTAAGTTTTCAAATTCTTCACTTGCACATTTCCACAAACTTTTTTCTAAGATCAAAAGATCGTCTCCTCTCTCCTCTCCCCTTGGTGTAAATTTTTTTTTAAAATCATGTCTTTAAGGAGAAAAGCTTCCACCAAGTCTCGCCATGATCGTTCTGTCTCCGACGGCTCTAGCTCGCAGCACAATGATGATGGGCCAAAGGTGGAGTTCTCGGCACAATCGTTGATCCTGAGGAAACCAAGTCATAGGCCAGGGGCGAAGTAAAACCTCCTAGGCCTGGTACGTGGGCTCCTCCTCCGTTTCATGCTAACCCCATTGACGGTTTTCCGAGCAGAAGCTGCCCGAGTGGGCTTTCTGCCATCCGAGGCTGCTTCCAGGTTCCAGAGTTAGTTGAGTTTCACCTCCAGGAAGCTGGGGAGGTTTCTGATTCTACGCTCGAGGGCTACTTCACGTGCTATGAGGCGTACCTGGTGCAGTGCCACATGTGGTATCCAATTCTTGAAATCATTGCGAGACTTTTCAACCGATTCAAGATATCGATTGGTCAGATAAACACGTGCGGTTTACAGCACATTGTCTGGATTTTAGCGCTGAGTTACAAATTAGGCATGATCCTCAATGCCTATCATCTTGAAGCTATGCTTAAACACTAGGGGAAATTGGCCATAGTTGAGCTGACTATCATGACTGGCGAGAGCACTTCTTCTTTGTCCACGTTAAGGATGCATCCGTAGAAGCAAACGGCATACCCATCTTTAAGACCAGATGAGGTCGGAAAGGTATTCCGAGTCGAGTGTCCTATAGTTTTGGTTTTGATGAAGTTCGATCTTACATGCTTGTTTTGTTATTTTTTTAGAGACTAATCCCCTTCCTCCGAGTCTGGGGGGGCCTGAACACCATCCGATACTTGCTCTCTGGACGTCCGTGTTTTTGGACAACTTTTACCACAAAACGGGTTTGCCGTGCTGTTTCTCTCCACCCCTCTCGGTTTCAGTCGGACCTACCGGTAGAGGAATGGTCGAAGTCGACCATGGATAGGTTGTTCCGTGTGAGGTTCGCGCGAGAAAGGAAAGGTCAAAATCCTGCAAGGACAAACACGTAGTCGATGACAAAGCGGCCAACGAGCAGTGCTCTCCCGATAGCGTACTTACAGACTATCTCAATAGTCAGTTAGGCGGTAGCAAAGGCGAACGGAACGATCTTGACGATTTGCTCGATTTTGACTTTCCTCTGGCCGTAGACGGGTCTAGCGGGGTGCCAGAGTTTACTCAAGCGTAGAGGATGGTTAACGGGGTAAGTTTTGGTCCTTGAGCATTATTATTCTTTTTAAGGACGAGCTTCTCTTGACTTTGAGATACTTCGCAAGGTCTCCTTATGATGAACCGAGCTCTTGATGCAAGCTTCCAAGAGGCACGCATGGCTCAATTCAGGGCTGAGACAGCTGAAAAAGAAATCGCCCGTCTGAGAGATGAATTAGAGAGTTCTCGTCGTCCCGAGAGAGAGTCGGTTGCGGCCAAGGTCCATCGTGCTTATAGGCGAGGGAAGAGAGAGATGGCTGAATTCATGAAGACCCGTTGTGACAAGTTCTTGTGTGAGTTCAACGAGCTTACGAGGGGTTATAAGGTTCTCGGGAATTATCGCGAGTGTCGCGGCACTGTGGGCGGATTATACCTTACGCAGGCCCCTGACTATTCGTTTGACGCCGAGTATGCAAGGAAAACTAGGCGCATGAACGAGAGAGATAGGGACTTTTCGATCCCTCAAATCGAGGAGAGGATTTGGGAGCAGTGGAACCCGATGCATGTTTCTCCTGACACGGTGGAGGGTGAGACGGGAGCTGCCGATGAGACGGGTGATGTGAACCAGCTAGCGGCTCCTCTGGACGTGAACGACTACTCGCTCGGGAGGTCGATGACCGGGTACTTTGGTATTGACGATTGATCGCAAAGTCGCGACTTATTTGGGAATGTGTCCCCTTGTATTATAGTATGTTTATGTTTATTTGTTCATCATCGGCCAAGTGTGGTCGTATGTCATGTAGCCGGACTGGCAAAGTGTGGCTTTGAATCCCTGCCTTTTAACGGCTTTTGTTTGAACCATGCTTTTTTATGAAAAGGGTGTTTTGAAAAATATTTGGATTTTGTTAAGTGTAGGGGAAAAATTCGAGTTGTATCTCGCCTTCCACCCCTCATTGCGGATCATCCAATTTGTTATTCGTCCGAGATGTTCGAGAAGTTCTCAATGTTCGAGAATTTTTAGATGCGGATGAAGAGACATGCTTTCAGGATCTCGTATCTTTTCGATATCATGCCTTGGGACTTTAGAGACTAGTGTCATGAGTTTAGGGTAAGACCTAGGTTTACTTTCGGTTTGAGGCTTTGCGATGACTAATCAGCTTCCATTTTGCATGTTGCAATTTTAACCTTACTCTGTTCCGATTTAAAGTCCGCGATAGGTTCTCGGCTTATATGACTTGTCTTGTCGGAGTCGAGCATCTCTCCAGAGACAAATTTACTCATCTGGAAATGTTGATTTTTTAATAGAGCGCTATTTATTCTAGTTGGATGTGAGAGGAACTGTCCTTAGGACGGATCTGGGTGCATTTGTTTAAGACGGCTAAAATTCTCGGCGGGGCCAATTGTCGAGCGTTTTTTTATTTATTGTCGCGAATGGACTGGGAGTGTGTTTTCAAAAATCCAGGTGACATCTCGCTTATTTTTTTGAAAACTTACTTTGTGTTAGTAAAGTTTTAAGCATCTAGGACCGGGGTCTCATGCTTTGGTCGGGAGTCGGAATTGACGATTCGACCGAGATATGTTTGTTGGATAAAATAGCATGGAGTTGATCCGTTTTGAGGTAGAATGATTTTACGCGAGTTTCCGTTTTGGGTTCGTGCGATAATTGCTTTGCTCATATATGGATGTTTTCCGAAAGTATAACATGATGTTTCTTTGTGAGATCATAGAAAATTTGCGAAATTATAATGAAGTATTTATTGCTGAAAAGGTTTTGAAAATATTGAGTACAAAGCAAATATTTTAGAATTTGGGAATATAGAGTATTCGTATATGTACCCGCTTCCTTCCTTTTTAAAGAGACGGATAGCTTAACTCGTCTTTCGATGAGCTGCCTACATACCCCTTTCGAAGATCAAGCCATCTCGTAGTTCTGCTGTTTACGCGAGTGTGTTTACTTGGCCGTCGTGTTCGTGTCGACCGTGTTAGTTGCTGGGTCGACATCTTTCGCCGGACTTGTCTTCTCTGGTGTGTATGAAGCGTTGGGCACTAGAACTAGTTGTTCTTTGGCCGTTGCTTGAGTCGACGATTCTGGATCGCCTTTGTCCAAAGTGTTTTCATTCGGAGCCTGAGCTAGCTTCAGACGTTTGGTCTTTACCATTGCGGTGTTCGTGATTTGTCTTCGCTTGTGTTCGGCCAGGAAGCAGCGTCTCGACTGTTTCTGGCATCCCCAGATCACATAAATTCCGTTATGAGTTGGGAATTTAATGCCTAAATAATAAATTGACGGGACTGCCTTCATGGCGTTTAGATAAGGCGTGCCCATAATGACATTGTAAATGGCCGGGTGGTCGACGACTACGAAGTCGACGATCTTGGTGACTTCTTTCGCCACGATGAGCAGTTTGATCGATCCAGGGGTCATCGACATCGTGCCACAGAAGTCGGTCAATGGTTTTGGCGATGGTATGACTTTCATTCTCTTGAGAGTATCGCGAAAGATGACGTTGACCGTGCTTCCCGTGTCGATGAGAACCCTGGAAACCTCTAGATCTTTTATTACAAGATCGATCACGAGTGGATCACACTGTGGCGGATCGATCCCGCCAGCCTCTTCTTCATTGAAAGTGATTGCTCCTTTCGGGGTATCACTGGTCGTTGAGCAGATCAAAAAATTTGCGCTTGTCTTGGCCTTACGCTGATAAGCTTTGACTGCCGAGACGGTGTCACTGCAATATAGCGACCCGCCGATGATCATATTTACCCAACAACAATTGTTGTCCTTGCCCTTCTCGTCCTACCTGCTTATGTGCTTTTCTCTCGATTGGTTCCCTTGGGAAGAGTTCCCTGTTTGTGGAGCCCTATCATTTTTGGGGGGCGGTCTGAATTGCGGATGAGATCTTTCATGCATGATACTCCAGAGGGTTCTCAAGCGAGCAGCTTCCCGGCCAACCTCGCACCGAGAACTTTGCAGTTAATGGTCAAGTGTTCGTGGGGCTGGTGAAAGCTGCAGTAGATGTTTTGTTGTAATTTGGATTGAGGGTCCACGTGTTACCCGTCGTCCGGCCTTCCAATGATCCGGAGTTAATAGTGTAGTTATGCACTCCCTAGGTTTCTTCTTCCCCGCGATGGACGCTTTTGTCGTTGCAAGGGTTTTCTCTTTTTTTTTAACTTCTGATCCGACTCTGGATGCTTCGACGAATTCTTCGTCAAATTCCCCTTCTAAATCAAGAGCTTTGTCTCTTCTTCGATGATGATGATGTAATCCATGCCTTTGTGAAGCGCTTCCTAGATCTCCAAAGTTATCCACTTCCTGAACTTCGACTTGTATCAGAGCGTTTTCTGAAGTGCTTCTATTGCAACTTTGTCGTTTATCCCGCTGACTTTAGCCATGACGGTTTTGAACCATTTTATTAAGTCGCGGAGAGTCTCGTACTCTCGACATCGGCGGTTTCTCGATCTATGAACATCAATTATTTCTTAAGAAAATTCGAGGAGAGCTGGAGGAAACTTCTGATGAAGTTTTGCCCAAGGCAAGAGAAGCATTTGAGTGCTGCTCCTCGGAGGTTTTCCACGAAGAGGCGGCATTTGCCGATGTGTCTTTCGCTTTCTCTGAACCTGGATCTTCCCATCGGGACCTAAAAAGCCTGTAAGTGTGCCTTGGGATCGGTAGTACTGTTGTATGGCATCACTTTGATCTTTCCAGGATCTGAAACCCTAGATTCAGTGATGCGAGTAGTGAACGGCGTTTTATGAGCATCCTCGAGCAGCAGATCGATCTCCGGTGAGGTGCTAGTAATGTGATGGATTTTGTACTTCGGCTACCGTTTTCATGAGATGGTAGCGGAGATCGCGAATCTCAGAGTTTTTGCTAGCAGATTTCCGACTTTGTCGGCGTTTGCCGCAAGTGTTCCAAGTTTGCTCCTCGGCCAGTTCTTCCTGTTCATTCAGAAGATAGCTTCTTCTTCTTCGGTCATAGGGTAGTCGAACTGGGATTCATCCCAAGTCGCTCGGCTCCTTGTGCGGCGTGGATCTACATCTTCGTCTTCGTCCGTAAGCTCAGACTGGCTGCTAGACTCCATGTCGACGCTTTCGATTTCTCCTCCTTCTTTATCTTCTTTTATAGGAGGAAGATCTCCCGGGTTCTTTCGTGTTGGCCCGGGGGTCACTTCGTCGTGATTTTTTCCAGACGGTTTACCTTGCCCGTTGCCGGACTAATCTAAAAGGGTCGCGAAATCGAGTCCTCTTCCGCGGAAAAATGTCCATGTTCCTCGCTGTTAGGGTTGCAACCTATTTAGCGAGAGAGTTCATGACCTTATCTTGTTCTGCCGAACGAGAACATCTTTTTCACCTCCTCGAAAGTTGTGGTATTTGCGTCGACGTTAAACGCAGTGACTTACGTTGCTGGAGTGTTTTCAACGTTGTCGTCACGAGGTTGTTGAATCGTGAGATGACTTGTTTTTATAGACCGTTGGTGGCTGAGAGTTAGATTGATCCATACCCCCTCTCCTTCTAGCGCAAAACTGTGGGAACCAAAATTCGCACTGTCGATTTCCGTTGATTTAGAAAGGCAAGGTAAACCAGCTTTCCCAGAGGTCCTGGCTTTCTGCTAAGCCAAAAACATCAAGCGGCTAAATAGTGAGAACAAATGATATGACAATGAATTAATAAAAAGAAAAAGAGCAAAAAAAGGTCTTTTTACTAATATGTGGTTTTAACGTTACAACAAGTAAAGCCTTCGCGGAAAGAGCTGGCGGCGAGTTCCTATTTCTAACCTTGTAAGACTTGAATAACTTAGTTGAGTCGCAGCTCGATAACAATAAAACGGAAATATGCCTAATTTCCCTAAATCCTATCCTTGCTCTAAGTAAGATTTTTCGTGTCCCCTCTGCATCTTCAGCCCCGAAGCTCTTATATACTCCTCCCATAGGTGGTATGCTCTTTCCCCTTCTTCCCTCGGTCGAGTTTATCCCTTCGCATAAATCTTCCTTTTTCCTTCGATGTTCGTGATTATCTTTGGAAACTTAAAATTTATCTTCCAAACTTTTAATTTATCTTCCGAACTTAATATTTATCCCTTCCTGTAAAATAAAAGATAAACCATCCTAAAGATTGGGCTTGATTTTTGGTAAAATCGCTAGTGGGCTTTTAGCCAAGTTTTAGACCTTCTCAGGCCATTTTTTTGACTTAAGAGTTTTACGCTTTTACCGAAAGAGCATTTCTGAAATGACGTCGATCTCGAAGAAAGTTCGAATCTCTCATATTGTCCAGGCAACTTTAGGTGTTTAGTCAATTGTTGCCGTTTTACACGATCAATTCAAACCTAATACGAGGAAATGAGTTCTTACGGTAAAGTTCCAATATCAATCTCGATCGAGACGAAACAAAGATTGATCTAACTCGCCGAATGGGTGATTTGGATTTCTTGTGCGACCGAACTCGCTCGTTTGGCGAGTTGGACCAATCCAACTCGCCCGTTTGGCAAGTTGGACCAATCCAACTCACCAAACGGGTGAGTTGGATGATTTGCTCGATCCAAATCGTCTGTTCGGTTAGTTTGACTGGTCCAACTTGCCGACGGGTGATTTGGTTGGCTTGTGTGGTACAACTTGCCCGTTCGACGAGTCGGACTTGCTTGGCCAACTTTTCCGTTCAGTAAGTTGGACAATCGAGCCTTACAGTCATTTCATTGTTTTGATGCTTGGGGATCCGTTTATTCGAGGGGGAGTATTGACCTGAAGAAATATAGAAGATACATGAAGAAGAAGGCATCTGGGTGAGTGGGAGTTGTCTCATCTTTACAACTTGTACGGATGAAGCATTTAAATATGTTTGGCCTAGAGTGCCTTAGAAGGCAAGTCAAGGTATTGGGAGACAAGGAGAAGGATTTGAGCTCATTTGATTTGAATAAAAGAGCAAAGAAGACCGTTGGGAACAAGAGGACAAGTGAACGATTTAAATAAAGTTAAAGTTACATGTTCTACTTAGGGAGCCACCCATTGAAGACATGTCCTTTTCACCCTTGACCAGAAACATTCTTTAATTTAAATATAGTTAAAGTCACATGTTCTACTTAGGGAGCCTGGCTCAAAAGGAAGACGAACCTCTTCGCGACTTCATGGACAGCTTCGAAATCGTCATGTCTAGGGTTAGCAAAATAAGTGATAAGGTGGCCATAGATTCGCTCCACAAACCACTCTCGTACAAGTCAAAATTCAGAAAATGGATAACCCTCGATAATCCGCGCACGATCCAAGATGCGCTCCACAAAGCCACATACTACATCATCACTGAGGAAGAGACCAAGGTCTTGTTTCAAAAGCATAAGCCGATGAAGACGTCCTTAAAATATTCGGCATGGGATCAGAACTTGGTGTCAACTGTCTAGCAAGTTATCTATTTACACAAGCACGAGTTGTCACCGCGCATGGAAGCACTACATGCAGCTTGACATGTTGGAGCACGAGGTGTCGCCAAGTATGTAACCGAAGTGTTCTGATTGACATGTGGAGATGGTGTGTTGCCATGCATCAAGCCATGTAGACGTGGGTATATCTCTGTGCATGGGATTGAGGCATGCATCAAGACGTGTGTCGCTGCTCATGCGACCGGAGGCATGCAGGCTGACACACAGTCGATTGTGTGGCATCTCCTTACTGACCAGCGATTTCTATAAGTACCAGCCACCCTCCTTCATTTTCATTCATCTGTTACACACAAAAGCACACAAAACATGCCTAGAGAAAGACAGATGGATATATATATATATATAGAGAGAGAGAGAGAGAGAGAGAGAGAGAGAGAGAGAGAGAAAGTGGTTGATTTAAGAGTGTGGTCGATTCTGAAGACCGATACTTCACCGAGAAGCCAAGTTCTGTCCAATCGACCATTCTCTACGATTGTAACACGGAATCTCTGTCAAGATCAGACCGTCCAAGCCAGTCAGTTTCTACATGATCAAACAGAGGTGTTTCCCAGATCAGTCAAAGTCTTGGTTGGATTTTGGCTAGGTCTTCTCCGATCAACCAGATTCTTATCGGCATAGAACACTGTGAGTTTGTTATGTTTGAATTCTGTTTGGAATTTAGGATAGAGTTATGTTTGAGTTCCACTTGGAACTTAGGATATATTGAGTATTCATATAGAATAGAATGCTCAACTATTGCACGATAGAGTCCTTAGGGTTATTTATTAAACCGGACTCAGTATAGCACATGCTAAGCTAAGATGAAATGGAATTAAGACTGAGTTAATAACCTGAGTAGGACTAGGGCTAGAATGCATCATATTTGCTATTCTTTCGTGTTATATGGTGGAGTGTAGGTTCCCTTTATTTTTAATATAGTTTCGTAGCAGGCCGAACTATCTAGGTAGCGGTTTGATTGAATTGATTTCATGTTAGATTAGTTAAATGCTTGCTTGTTTATTCATATTGTTGATTAAGTTAGTCATCTCTTGGTAAGAGAGTTACTAACTGGTTGAGTTGTTCTTTGTTAAATATTGCTTCTTAGTTGATTAAATGTTAGTACTAAGGGGTTTAGGCCATATAGGACGGACTAGTGGTTAGTCTTGTTGAGTCAAGAGTATAGTTAGGTATTCTGGAACTTATGTCACTAGGCTAGGTTCTGGGATAAAGTTGTGTTGTGAGAGTGATGCCATATAGCATGTGCGTAACCCACCCATGTTAGTGTTTCCTCGACCTTGTACCCGAAGGTACGGTTGTAGGGCTGAGTATTACATGACTGTGTAATGTCCGACAGTGACCCGAAGTTACTGCAGGTTGTCGAGCGGTGACCCGAAGATATTGTGGGCCGCGGTCGGTTGCAAGTTCCTTCTTCTAGCCTTTGTGGTAAGGAGATAGGATATTGTCGATGTAGAGGAGGAACACGAAGTCACCAGAACCAGGTTAAAGTGACTTGTTGAGTTAGAGTGTTGTGTCGAGTATAGGATTATGGAAACCTAGATTGAGTGTAACACCGAAATACAGTGTTAAGAGTTATAGTAGAGCCGTGGTTACTCAATATCTTATTATTGTTGAATATTGGTGATTGATTGTCTTGCAGGTTTGTGCCATTAAGGACTAATTCTGGCTCAGGTACCAGATTATGCTTGGTTAGTGTAGACCTGAAGTTGAGTGTTATATGGTTTGAGCGATTGCTTATGAAGGGTGGTGGATATTGAAAGCTATGCGGTATCATTGATTGGCAGATCATGTTCTTGTTTGATTGTTGGTCAACCATTTAACAATACTTGTATAGACTAAGTGTCTAACACTACATGAGTAGTGAACTCATGCATATATATGGCTAACTAGGGATTGATTGTTTAGCCTTTGATTTGATTGCATGCTTAGGGTAGATTGAGTGTCATTTTGGGTTGTCTAGGTTAGTCACTAGGCTGCGGGTAGAGGCCGCCAACTCACTGAGTAACATTAGGTTACTCATCCAACTTTGTTGTCCTTTTTGCAGGTAGCTTTAGTAAAGATGATCAAATAGTTTGGTGATGGACGTTAGAACCACCAGAGTTGATTTTCATGTCTTTTTTATAAAACATTTAGATTTATGTTGACTTGACTCAATTCGGCATTAAGCCGAGCCTAGCCTTGAATTATTTCATTGTATGGATATTTCTTGAATTTATAAAGTATTTGTTTTATGTACACATCATGAGTACTCTGGTAATTGACTAGTTCGGTCTAACACAAGGTTAGGTCTTGGTATGGGTTCAAAAGACTTGACTCGATCTAACGCAACTGTTAACTCTTGGTACGAGTTGCAAAGCCTTTGGCCTTGATTTAGAGGGAT